>JAWNNB010000179.1:0-88607 GCA_035043285.1 Drosophila subsilvestris
AATGTTGCGGAGGATAATGCGCTCCGAGGTGACGAAATGTTGCGGAGGAAAAATGTGCTCCGAGGCGAGGAAATGATGCGGAGGAAAATGCGCTCCGTTAGACGAGAGAGGCGGAGGATAATGCGCTCCAAGTAGGAAGGGAAAACGGAGGATAATGCGCTCTTTTTTTTTTTTTTTTTTTTTTTTTTTTGCGCTCAGGGGGAATATTTATTGCAATGCTGATTGATCGGCTAGAGAATCGTACGCTCTACAGCAGTAAAAATAGGGTGATCAGGAAGGCTGATCTTGACCCTCGGCAGTCAGATGCGCTCTGGTGACGCTGCTTTTGTGCCAAAGTCAGCTGTTGTGCCTCTTCATGTCCCTAACGCGTTTTGCTGATCAGCTGGTAGTGTGGCCGTTCGAGTCCTGAGTCTGGTCACACTGTGGGCGCGTAGATTTGAATGTTAGAGTGTGGCCGTTTGTGCGGGTCGTTGGTCACCCTGTTGGCGCGCGGATTGGAATGTTGGTCTCTCATTACATTGTAATATAAGCTTGTGGCGCCGGGCTGTCTGTGTATGGCGCTGGGCGTCACCTCCCCCACCCCCCCACGCTTCCTAGGCCGAAGCCATCGGTTGAGTGCGTCTGCTATGCCTTTTCTTTCCTACGAATGATGGCGTCCCCCTTGTCTCCTGTCAGCCTTTTTCTGTAGCTCCTGTCGGTCCGTGGTAGAGCCAGTGCTTCCATTCGAAACCGGGTTGGTTAGATAGAGCTGGGTCTGTCCATTTCCGATCAAACCACATTGAATCCGGCAGGGTAGATAGGTGTGCGGTCATCTCCGAGGGTTGAAAAGGGTTATAGGTTTTTTTTTTTTTTTTTTTTTTTTTTCGTTAGTGTCATCGTTTGTTTGTTTTTTTTTGTTTTTGTTTTTTTTTTTTTCGTTGTTGTTAGTGTTCCTTTGGTGCGCTACGAGCTGTTGGTAGTCCTCATTGTGGTCTCTGCTTCTGCTCTCTCTCCAGTTTTCTCAAACTCTTCCGCTGTTTTATGAATTCTGATAGAGTCTGGAATTCCTTCTCTTCTCGTGAGTTTAATCGGTATCCTAAAATTCCGGTACGCCATTTCTAGTTTTCGTTCTCGGTGTACGTCCGAATCATTAACTTCCGCAAGTCTTGGATAAACTCTCGTATGGTCTCTGTTTCTGACTGTTTTCGTTCTGCTACGAGTTTTATCAGTTCCTCATGGTATCGTGCCGACATGAAGTTCTCTGTTAACTGGCTTTTCGCGTCTTCCCATGTCGTTATGGGTGCGGGTTTCGTTTGCCACCAGTCCAAAGCACTCTTCTCCAATATTACCGGCATTGCGAATACTATGTGGTCCACTTCGTTACCATACGTCTCTGCTAATTCCTCCATTCGGCTTATGAATTCCAGCAGCTCTTCATTCCCGGAGAATTTTTTTTTTATTATGACCACCGCCTCGGGTGATCCTTTCCGTATCTGTTTCGGAAATAGTGTCTTCTTTCTCGCTGTCTTTGGTTCGCCCTGCGGTTCGTCCACCGCTATCTTTGTTTGTGAAGTAGTCCTTGGTGATTCTTTCGGGCTCCTGCCTCTTGCCTGGGTCGTTCCGAGTTGTTCCAGCCTCTCCATGACTTCCTTGCTTAGATCCTTCCTTTCCGTGAATTGTATAAGTTGTTTTCTTAGTAGCTCGATTCCCTCGATCTTCTCCAGTCCAAATTCCTCGCAGTAGCTGATTAAGTCTGCTTTTGTTGCTTGATTTATCCACACTCTTGCCATCTTGACCATAAATGAGATCCCAATTCTACGCTACCACAACCTGCTCGGGCGCCACTGTGACGGCACTTCGGCCGGGGTATGCTCGCCGCGCCGGGTCCACAGAAATTTGTTTGATCTCTGGATGTGGTAGCTGGAAGAAAAGGTCTCCTGGTTCAAGAATAAGGCGACAAGAGTAAGGTGGCAAAAGTAGGTTGTTCTATTTATTTATCTTAACTTACAGAGTTTAGGGTATTCGCTGGCTCGTACTCGAGGTCTTCCTTCAGGGTCTTCAGGGCCGCACGTGGCTACTCGCTGTGCGTAGGTCGTCTCGGGGTTGCGGTATCTCTCGAAGGGATATCGATCCTGGAGGATAATGCGCCCCAAGGATAGCTACGGGGTGCGGATGAATATACGCTCCGTGAGAGATTGGTGTGGTGTGTGGTGTATATGTGAATGAATGTACTTTTTTATATGAGATGATTGTAATAGAAAACATGGCTAAGCCCAAAAAAAAATTCCAAATAATAATGAAAAAGTGAATTTTTGCTTATTTTAATAGGTTTTTACATCAAAGTTAATGAAATTATATGTCCATTGGGTGAATTAGTTGTCGTTCATTAAATTTAGACTATAATATCGCATCAGAATCATATGGAAACCTGTTTTTACAGACATTAAATTTGTTGGTCTCGGTGGACCTCGTCAGAGAAATGCCCAAATATAAAATAAAGTCGTGTTAGTTATTACACTTATAACTCAAGAACGACTGTACCGATATGGATGAAAATTGGTGGGTAGGTAGCTTAGAGCCAGGAGACGGACATAGGATACTGGAAACGTCAATCACTATAAAACGTGGTATAACAAAAAGGAAAATGACAGCTATGTAATGGACGTATAGATAACAATTTAATTTTTTAGGAAATCAATTTTTAAAAGTGAAGTGAACTATAAAACGCAATCATATTGCACATAGGGCCACCGTTAGGTCCGGAGTGCTGTACCTGGAAGAAAACAGAACATTAGGCTCGTTTCTTACCACGATACAGGTTCTTGGCTTAGCCGCGGGGTGTGGCGTGAGAAGGCGGTATCCGCGACCGTTCAGTCCCCGAACCCTTTCACTTACGATCCTGGGCTCTTGTATGAGGGCCACGTCCACCGCTTTCTCCATAAACCGCAACAGGTCCGCCGATAGTACACTTGAGTGATGCAGATTAATCTTCACCACCTTCAGCGCCACCTGTTCAGCGGACCTGGGGTGTCGCGGTACTGCTACCGCTGGGGTGCCCATACCAAATGATATGCGGCAGTCCGTTGCAAGGTCGCAAGGCTTTCCTGACCAATGCTGATCCAGAGCTCCTTGCCGTTCCCCTTGTCTCGCGCTATCGCCCTTGTGATGGTCCAGTCAGATGTCTCCTGGATCCGGTTCTCTGCCTTGATCAGAACGAGTGTGTCCTCATCCGCCTTGATCGGGGGAGGGATCCACACCTTCATGATCGTTCTCCTGGGAATTTGATCTGTGGGGACCACGCAGAGTGCCGCTCCTGACCAAAGTTCACCTTGGACCGTGGTTTTGAGAAACTGGAGAGTTTCTGCATTGCCACTGCTTTGGCTCCCTTATACCACTTGATACCCTTTAACTCGCAGACAAACGGGTTATCTGCGCGTACAATGGCATCCTTCATGGCGGTCAGGATCTCCGACTCTGCCTTCAGCCAATTGACGTCCGATATCTTTCCTCTCTGGGTGACTTCTGTCGATTATGGCTACCTGCAACTCAGGCGGCGATCCTAGGCTTGCCAGAATGGTCTCCGTTGGACTCCGCTCATACCTCCGCACGTTTTGCTCGTGCTTCTTCTTGAGGCTCCTTTCCCTCGCGGTCAGCGTATCGGAGGGTCGTTGGCTAATACCACGCAGGTATTTTGCCGATGCCCTGTATCCCGACAGCCAGGTAGTGGACCCGAGTCGACATGGATGTTGGGATCCGTGACTTGAGGCTCCGCCTTCTGCGGCTCCTCGTTATGTCCACGGCGAGAGAAGGCCTTATCCAACTCTGCCTCCGACACTGAGGGACCAGTGAAGACGATGCTTCCGTCTGTGGCTCCCGGTTCCACGTCCTCTAACGTCCCTTTCTGCCTACGGATCCTTCTGTTGCTTGTGGCACTACGCGATTTGGCAGCTAAGCATTCCACTGCCATCCCGGGATTCCTGCAGTCACAGGATTTCGACGCCGTGGGGCCTGCGCTCGCACCTCCAATCACCGCCGGTACTGCGTCTCCGACTCTCTGCACCTTAACTGTAGTCACGTTATTGGACATTCCCCCATAATGGATGCGTTTTATCCCTACCGCCAGGGTGAACGCATGGCAATACCCGCTGATGTTTAGGCAAGGAGAAGACGGATATTATTTTAATATCAAAATGATAAATGACGCATTTAGTCGAGAATTGGAACAGGAACGTAAAAATTATCACCAGGAACTAGATTTAGTAGTTCAAACGAATGTACCCCTGTTGAATTCCCAACAAAAGGACGTTTATGATATTTTAATGAAAGCAATCGATGATGAAAATGGTGGTTTATATTTCCTAGATGCCCCTGGTGAATCGCCCTCTGGCTATTTCCGCCAAACACTGCCAGTAATTCCAAGATCTACGGCTGCCGACGAAATAAACGCTTGCCTCAAATCGTCGAATCTATGGCACTATGTGAAGAAACTGCAGCTGACAACAAACGTGAGAGTTACATTGCTTAATGATACATCTGTTGAAGATTTCTCGGAGCAATTGCTGACTATCTGTAATGGTCAAGTACCTGTCGATGAATCGAGTGGATTGATATCATTTCCAAAAATTTTTGTAATTTTGTCTCATCAAAAGACGAACTTATCAACAATATATTTCCAACCATTATTTCTAACTACAAAAATAATGAATGGTTGAGTGAGCGAGCAATTTTAGCGGCTAAGAATAAAGATGTAGATGACCTGAACTACATAATTCAAAATAACATCATTGGAACAATGCATTCATTCAAATCTATTGACTGCGTCACAAATGAAGATGAAGCCACCAACAATCCAATCGAATTTTTAAACTCCCTGGATGCGCCTGGCTTACCACCGCACAATTTACGCCTAAAGGTTGGCTCCGTAGTAATCATGCTTCTAAACATAAACCAACCAAAACTGTGCAACGGTACGCGTTTGGTGGTTAGAAAATTGATGAACAATGTAATTTACGCGACGATACTGAAAGGAAAATTCAAAGGTGAGGAAGTTCTCATTCCGAGGGTCCCGATTATCCCAACCGATATGCCGTTTGAATTTAAAAGTCTTCAATTTCCGATCCGTCTTGCATTTGCCATGACCATCAACAAATCACAAGGCCAATCCTTAAAAGTTTGTGGTTTGAATCTAGAACATCCAAGTTTTTCCCATGGTCAATTATATGTGGCATGTTCACGGGTCGGAAGCCATCTGCGTTGTTTGTTTTTGCGCCTGATGCAGAGCTCGCAAATAACAGTTGACCGGTTTTCCTTTGCGGTCTGCTCACGAGCATAACAGAAAAACCAAATATTTTTGGTAATGACTCCAGGAGATATGTACGATGCCCAAAGGCAAAGAATTCCACTTCCAGTACACGAAAAAATGTTTAAGCATTGAGGCGGTTGCCTTATGGTCTGGGGCTGTATTTTTTTTGCATGGCGTTGAGCCGATACATCGTAAAACTGATCATTAGCCCAATTTCAGGCATAAAAACATATTGACTGGCATTATGCATCCATGTGCTAAGGAAAACATGTCCTTCAAATGGGCCTTTCAATTGGACAACGACTCAAAACACACCTCAAGGCTGGTCAAGGCTTGGTTTACGGAGAACATGGTATACGTTTTGAGTTGGACAAGTCAATCTCCTGACTAGAAAAACAAAAAAAAACATATGGGAGACTTAAAATATCGTGTTCGCACAAATACGTTTCGAAACTCCGAAGAATTGGTCAAAAAACTTGGTATAAAATATCAGTAGAGACTTGGCGCATACTTATTGCTGTTATACCAAAAATAATCGCGAAAGTCATGGAAAAAAATGGTGACTTTTATCTGACAAGCTTCAGATCACTAATATTAAGAAAAAACTTGAAGAATTTTGATACGCTTTGAGTTTTTGGCATTGTGGAAATTCTGTACTTATTTTTTTGACCATCCCTTATCTATGTTTTTTAGATAAAATCGATCATAAACTTTATATTTGAAGCGAAAAATTATTATGTTAAAGATGCTTATAATCTACTGTAGGTTAGTAAACTAAAAGTTAATTGGATTTTTTCTATATGTTTGTTAAAAAAGTTTTACGACGTAAAAAAAAAATGTCATAAGCGTGTACTTATTATTTTGAGCAGTAGTGTATACATATATGTACACTGACAAGCAAAACTGTAACACTAATTCAGTACTCTCACTTCAAGGGTCTGTATCTTGTCTTTTATTTTATGCATGCTAAAGATCTTAGTATTGTTTTGTTGGTGAATCATTTTTTACTATGTTTTTGGAAAATTTGAAGCCATTTGATACGTCGGAAGAAACATGCAAGCCAAAATGTAAAAAAAATCACATGTTACAGTTTTGCACTGCGGCTATATTTTAAACAAATATTTTTATACTTTTTTTTTTTAATAATGTGTCCACAGCGCCTTTAATTTTGTTAGGCCTTCTATGCGATTTGGCATTTTGTGGGTGTACCGTTGCACCATTTCAGGGGGAATAGCGTACCCTACATCCTTTTCTTCTCCCACAACTCCACCAATCCACTTGGAGGGACCGCATATTTCACCAGCTCCGATTTTACATGGCTCTATACTTTTTTAAATAATGTTCATACCGGGAGATTGTGGTGGATACTTCATGGACTGAAATTTGTCCCTTGACATCCAATTTTTGACCAAAAAGGACGTATGTTTTGGGTAATTTTCTTGCTGAAAAATTAATTTTTCACCAGCAAGACCCATATATTGGAAGATTCTGTTGCAGAATGCTTAAATATTGTTATTATCGCACTGTTCCATCAATAAACAACAATGGATCAACTCCATTTTTATGAAAACACCCCGAAATCATAACTGAACCGCCACCGTACTTGACGGTGACTTTAATTTGGTTTGGTGACTGGAGACTAGATTGTGGGATAGTTTTATATGGTTCAGATAAAACAAAAATTAATCGTTTTGAGTCAGACGCTCCTGCTATTGGACTAGACATCCCACTATCCCCAAGTACTGTGCGATATTAAACAGGAAAAATCATCGACTGATGAGCTCAAAAAACATTAAACAAATTTATGTAATATACATATGGGCATTTCTCTGAAGTCGAACGGGACAGTCGTACGCATTGAAAGTGGTAGAAAGGTCAAAATAAGATATATTTTTAAAATTTCTTTACCTTAGGTGCTAGTTCGATTTTTGGGAACTATTCGTTTTCGAGATTTTGTTAAAAAACCGAGCCATTCGCACGGGATAAATATGGAAGTGGTTTTCGCGGCGATCAATTCAAACTCAGATTTCAGCGAAAGTTGAGGCACTTTTTTTTTGCAAATTGCTGTACATGTTGTCCATTAATGTCTCTTAGTTATAAGAAAATATGACTCGTAGTGTTTTTTAAATTTGGCTAAGACAATATTCGCACGGGAAATGTCGCACGGGACAAAAACTCCAAGGTTAATAACAGTTAAAAATATACCGTTAGCGGGGATTCAAGGGATTTTCTCGTATTTTTTTAAGATAAAAACTTTTTTCAAGAATGTACTTTTTTATATGAGATAGTAGTCATAGAAAACTTTGCTAAAAGCCTTTTCACACTGGCGTTCATCCACCATCCATGTCTGGGATGGTCCGTAAGGTTTTGCCGTTCCGATAATTTCCCGACAATTTCACCATCCATCTGGGATGTTCCTAATTCGCACGTTTCCTTGCGGTATTTTTTCGATAATTGTCAAATTCAACCATAAATAACACTACACGACAAAATCGAACTTTTTTTTCCACAAGGATCCAAACCAACTTTTTCTGATAAATATGGGGATCAACATTTTTTTTTTAAGAACTATGGTTTTTTTTCTATGGCAGAACTTGTTTTTTTTTGAATTTTTTTAAAGCTTTTTTTTAGAGTGTTTGTATTGGGGTGGATGAAGAAGGTTCCCAAAGAAAAGTAGTCGGGGCGTCAATTAAATATGCGTTTATTCGTAGTTTGTAGTTGTGGTAGGAATACCGCGGGGGGGTGATACGCGTGTAATTGATCGTAGGTGTCGAGAGAGACTGGTCTTCCAAGCTCGGCCTACGGTTAGCGCCCGTGAGTGAGCGCCGAGTGGATCGCATCCACGGCGCGAGAGAGCGAAGGGCATGGGAGAGCGTGCGAGTTAACAGCGCGCTGTTAACTTCGCTTCTGCCCTAAACATCCTCCCCCCCCTTGCAGGACTGCAACATCTCTTCCTATGGCTGCGTACAGGCCCCGGACACAATCCATCCGAACACCGTGCTTTGGGCCACTGGAAGTCCGTCTCCTCGCGCAAGGAACCCGGGTTGGATCACCTTCTGGTATACATCCGCTCCTAATACTAGGGAAATGGTGGCCGGCCGATGGAATTCCTCATTGGCAAGGCGAATGTCATCGAACCTGGCCCGAGCCGTCTCGCTCAAGGTTCGCAGCGGCGTGCGGACGCGTAAGCGGGGCTCCATTTTGAGGACCACGTCCAATTTGACATCGCCGGTCCTGGCGCGGATGACAGCGGTGGCAACCTTCTCCGATCCGATGCGCTTGAAGTCGGCGGCCAAGGAAGCGTCAATGCAGCTCACCGGCGTGCATGGGTCGATGACAGCGGCAGTCCTTGCCGGAGTGCTGATGAGCCAGGCAGTTCCGGCAGTATTTGTTGATGAGCACGGCTCGGAGCCTCTTCGCTACGCTCAGCTTGAGAAAGCTACGGCAGTCCCGTAGTGGATGGTTTCCGGGGCAGACTCGGCAGCGGTACGAAGTTTGTACTCGGGAGCGTCTGCTTCCTGAGGTGTAGTTGTCACGGGGTTGCAAAGAAACTGGTTGGAGAAGAATAATCGGAAAAGCATTAGTAATGTGCTAGGAACAGATGACAGGCACTTCTCTAAGTACTGTTGGACGAACAAACGAGGACGTTTTGGAGGCGAAAAGAACGTGGATGGAGTAGAAGACAAGGAGAGGCAGTATTAAACGGGCCAGGCACAGGAACGCCTCCCGTTACTGTTGTCCAGGACGAGAGAGTTCCCCCGGAAGGAGAACGACTTTTGCGACCGGACGTTTGATCACACCGCGGGCAGTAAGGATATCTGCCACCCGGACCCTGTTGTCGGCGCCGGGATACACGGACTGTACTCTTTCGAGTCGCCAGTCGTTAGAGGGCAGGTTATCTTCCTTCACGACAACCATATCGCCGATCTGGAGATTTGGCATGTCCGTCTGCCACTTGTTGCGCTTGTGAAGTTCCTTGAGGTACTCATCTTTGGCAGATCGATTTTAGGACAGTCTTCACAGATCTAACTAGTCGTTCCCACGCTCCTCCCATGTTGGGTCCATCTGGTGGGTTGAAGCGCCATTTAATAGCTGCATAATGGATGGTGATTTCATCAAAGTCGATTTGCTAGTAGTCGTGGTAAATAAAATGTGCTTAGAATTATGTTGAGTCGTGAAACTTGAGTTTTGTTATTATGAAAACATGCTTACGTAATTCGGATTGGTCGGTATTTTGATCAAAAACGACATCTTGGTGTGTCTTTGTGTCATGTGTCTTCTGATTTTCTAAGGAATTGCGGGCCTTGGATCCACCTGGATACATCGGGAGTTTGAAGAATTGTGTAGCTGAGACTGAAACGTTTTCCTTCGTAGGAATCCAGCGCAACCGTTTACGGCTTGTGTTATCCGGGAACTTCACTGTGTACGGACGAGTCGCGAGATTCGAGGTAAATGTTTTTTTTAACTTTTCCCAGTTTGTGTTCCGGGGGTTTCTATAGACAGCTATCTTCGGAGAATGTTTAAATTCGCACTTGAACTAAGATACTTAAGTGATGTGAAAAATAAAAGCACTACCTCTGAAAAAAAAAATGCAAGATTTAAAAAAATTCTTTACAAAAAAACTAAACCTTAAATAAAAAACCATAATTCTTTAAAAAATGTAAAATCCCGAAATCTATTAGAAAAAGTCATTTCGGACCACAGCGGAAATGTCGTGTGGAGTAGTGTTACAAAACTGATTCCTTTACGTATAGAGACTATAAGAATAATGAACTGGAATGAGGTTAGGTTAGGTTAACCCGGACGGCCCGCATGGGGCCACTCATAGGCCAGTATGGCCCTTAGCTATCCGGATAGGTGTGTTTGTAGTGGGGTGGATTCTGGATGTTCCCGAAATTCCCAGTAAAAAGTAGTCGGGGGCGTCAATTTAAGTGTTTGTATATTTGTAGTGTTGTAATGGTATCGCGGGGGTGATACGCGTATGACTTGAATTGTAGGTGTCGAGAGACTGTTCTCCCAAGCTCGGCCTACGGTTAGCGCCCGTGAGTGAGCGCCGAGTGGATCGCATCCACGGCGCGAGAGAGCGAAGGGCATGGGAGAGCGTGCGAGTTAACAGCGCGCTGTTAACTTCGCTTCTGCCCTAAACATAGAGGTAGCCCTTTTTTCACATAACTCAATTATCTTACGTCTGGTTGTGAATAACTTTTCTATTCTGGAAAAATAATTTAAACAGCTAGACAAAAATGAGCAAAAAATAAATTTTGAAGGTTGCGGGCCCAATTGCCAATTGGGAACAAAGCAAACGAAAAGGACTTGTATTTTTTGGTACCTGATAGCACTACTCGACAAAATTGAACTTTTTATTTAGGCTGTGGCCCAAAATGATTTTACTGATAGTTTTCAAGATTTAAAATTTTGTAAACAAAATTTTTTTATGGTATAGTTTTTTTTTAAAGAATTTTTTTTAATCTGGTTTTTTTTTTCAGAGTTAGTGCTTCTATTTTTCAAAAATCTTTAGAATCTTATGTAATGTTGCTTGGAACTTTGCAGCTCTGAAAAGCTGATAAATGCAGCTATAAATCAGACCAGGCCCTTTGTAGCTGCAGCTTAACTTCTGGAAGATATAAAGCTTTAAGGTTCAAATTTGATAATTTTGTTGCGGTATTTTTTCATGAAAAATTGACTTTAAAAACTCAGGAAAAGTAAAAAAAAATGATATCCTGTCCTTTATTTTTTGTGTATACATAGGTGCATTAATGAAAGAAATGATCAAAAAATATTTTTTTCTTAATTTGCGGTCCCAGCTGCCAATTGGGAACAAAGAACTGCAAAGTTCCAAGCAACCATACAAAAAATTATAAAGTTATGTGAAAAATAGAAAAAAAACATGAAAAAATATACCAGATTTTAAACAATTCTTTAAAAAAATTAAACCATAAAAAAAACTTAATTTTTTTTTAAATTAAAAATTCCGAAATCTATTAGAAAAAGTAATTTTGACAGCGGAAATTTCGTGTTGAGTAGTGTAGCCTTCCGGCAGTTGGGCCCGCAACCTTCAAAAAGGTATTTTTGTCGTTTTTTATGTTTGGTTAACGAGTTTTAGCTTCAAAGTTTCTCTATTGATTTTAATAAGCAATACATTTAACGACGCCTAAAAAATAAACCTATACACAAAAATAGGATATCATTTTTTTCGACCTTTCCTGAGTTTTTAAAATCAAAATCATTTTTCCATTTGAATGCTTTATATTTCCCAGACGGTAAGCTGAAATCACAAAGTGTTTGGGCTTTACTTCTAGCTTCTACTTCCAGAATAGAAAATTTATTTACAACCAGAAGTAAGATACTTGAGTTATGTGAAAAAAACAAGCGCTACCTCTAAAAAAAGCTTACCGAGATACCTGCTTACAAAAATTCTTCAAAAAAAAGTTCTGCCATAGAAAAAAAAATATTATCAAACCATTTCTAAGCCCCAAATCTTTAAGAAAAATTTGGTTTTGTTCCTTGAGGAAAAATCGTGACAGATAGTGTAATAGAAATTCACAACGAAAAATCGGAATTCACTACCAAAATGTTAACAATGACAGAAAGGAAAATGGAAAAAAACAAAAAAAAACATTTACAACAATTTCAATATTTTAAAAAATCATTTTAATTAAAGACGTAACCTAACTTCCGCACGCAGTTATGAGCATGAGCTGTTTCTCATGGATGGTGGCAATGTGAATCGAAGTTTCACATTTTTTTAAAATTCCTCCGGGATCAATGTGCAGAGGCTACAAAGAAAAAAAGGTGCCTTTTTGCTTATTTGAATAGGTTTTTACATCAAAGATAATTAACTTATATGTCATTTGAGTGAATTAGTTGTCTTTCATTAAATAAGGACTATAATATCCCAGCAGAATTATACTAAAATTTGTTTTTATAGATTACATTTTTTGGTCTTGGTGGACCTCGTCAGAGAAATGCCCATATGTACCTTGGATATAGTCTTTAAGGGTATTATTTTGACATCAGCTTTAAATAAAATATGTAATTTAACCCTTTTAGCTAAAAACAAGGAAGAAGATGCGAAAGAGATGATCCGTAACATGATGAAGCCTTTCGTATTTCCAGTGCCGTCAACAGTATCATTTACAAAAGTACCTGAAGAACCGATAGCACTATTGAAGGTAACATAATTCCGATTGCATTGCATTTTTTTCTAATGTAGAGCTAAGCATTAATGTTGTATGCACTGCGTTGCATGCACTCAAACAACCCCCACGGTGAATGTAGCCGTTCCATGGGTCTAGTGATAAGAATATAATATCAATTTTACCACATAAATTGTTTGTAAAACTGATATGAGGCTCTGGTTTGAAGAATAAAATTTAGTTTGAATTTACAACTCCACTCGCAAATGTTTAGGTTTTCTTTTGAGGTCTTAACACAAAGATAGCTAAGAAATAGTACTAATTATGGGAAAGGTTTGTTAGTTTTAGTGATTTAAGAAGAGGAAGGGAATTAGTGGTGGTTATTATAAGGTAGAGAGAATTATAGTCCGAGCAAAAGACCCTAAACGGTTCATGCAAGCAATAATTTGATCTACAAACTGTAAAAAAGGAATAAAGTTTCTAGTAGATCTAATAGGAATCGTAAAGTTTATGCGGCTGAACAAGTCAGGGCTATCTACGTAACCATTGTTCAGGTTGTGCATAAAAATCACACCAAGCATTTTTCTACGACTAACTAAGGTTGGAATGTTTATTAAAAGCTATCTACGAGGGTAAGATGCCAGTCTCACACCAGCATCCCACTTAACACCACGCAGAGCTTAACGGTTTTCTAGACTGATTCTATACGGTCCTGGTGTGCTTTGTACTGTAAAATCGGACGAACAAGCGAGATAGAGAGAGTCTTCGTTATATAGGGATCGACAAACTCCTTTGACCACCTTTTTATAAAACCAAGCACGCCCATGGCCTTATTTACCATGGTAGAAATGTGTTCAGAAAACTTTAACTTCGGGTCTAGTTTAACAACAAGATCATAAACCAATGTAATTCTCTTAAAAGCACCACCGCAGAGGGTGTAAGGAGCCAACATGGGTCTAGAGCTATGAAATGTCATAAATTTGCATTTCGAGGCATTTAGGTCTAACATATTTGCACAACACAATGACTGGAAGTTATTGAGATCGGATTGCAAGCGAGAGTGAAATGAAATGTCCTTGTACTGGGCACAGAGTTTAACATAATCCGCATACATGAGTACTCGAGAATTTGTTAATACTGAAGGCAGGTCATAAATAAAAAGTTTGAAAATGGCCTAGATGGCTGCTCTGTGGTACTCCAGAAGTTACCTTAACAGGTGAAGAGAAGGAGTTTTTGAAGAGGACTCTTTGAGACCTAGAACGAAGATAGCTAGAAATTCATCTCAAAAGATAAGGTGGAAACCCTAAAAGGTCAAGTTTTTGTGCTAGAAGGGAGTGGTTTACAGAGTCGAATGCTTTACTGAAATCAGTGTAGATAACATCCGTCTGAAAGTTACCTTGGAAGCCTTTAATGATAAAAGAGGTAAACTCTAATAAATCTGTGGTTGTTGATCGTCGCTTTATAAATCCGTGCTGCGATGGAGATATAAGTGATTTGCAGAGATGTTGCAAGTGCGGAGTTAAAATTTTTTCAAACATTTTAGGAATAGCGGATAACTTAGATATACCTCTATAATTATTAGCATCAGACTTGCTACCTTTCTTATGGAGAGGAATAATAAAAGATTCCTTTCAGATCGGGGGGAAGTATGAAGAATTAATGGATAGGGTGAATAGTTTAAGCAGGGGTCCACACAGAGCGTCGGCACAGTACCTGAGTACACAGCCGGGAACTCCGTCAGGACCTGGTGAAAACACCGGCTTAACTAGTCGAAGATCATGAAGCAGTGAACTTTCATTTAACAAGGGGGTGAAAATGCCATTCGACCTAGGTAGACTGTATGGATACGGTTGACCAGAGTAGCTTTTATGAGAAAATGTTGTTTGGAAAAAAATGAGGGACCGTAAGACTTATAATTACACCATTACTCAAAAAGAGTTAAGGGGTATATTTTATTTGTGGTAAAAGGGGATGTCCGTCTTGTTTGACGCTTCGTTCTCAGAGACTATAACAGCTACAGCAACCAAATTTTTGTTCAGACTTATATCACACTGAATCAAGTTTTTTTTTTAAATTTTGCCACGCCCCCCTCGCCTTCACAAAGGACGATATTCTGTGGCATCCACAATTTTAAATAAACGATAAAACGCAGCATCGTAGAGAATGACCATATCTACCAGATTGCTAAATCTTGTACAGATCGGATCATTATTATAGCCAGAATGAAGAGATTCATTTTCAGTTGCTTATAGTCTTATAAGTCGTATAGTTAATTTTTGTAATAAAAATCCAAAATAAAAATTGAATTCAAATATCATTTGACCGGGGAGTGTAATCTTCACAGCAGTACCTTTCGCTTGCTATATGTTTGGCTACGCAGGCAAATACTACTTCTAATAAGCATAATAAACCCTCTAGAATAAGGTTACGCAGCCAAATACTACTTCTAATAAGATACTCTGCAAAAAGATAAAATAAACTTTTATCAGGAATCGGATGCAAAACGAATCCAGCACGCAGAGCGATCCCTGACTGATGCGGCCAAAGAGGCGCGCTCAAGTACGAAATCGTCCAGGAAGGGCATGGAGGGCGAATATTTGGACGTGGAAGGGACTCTTTATGGTCCTGGGATTGCAGATCAACGATAACTATTTTTTAATGGCCGAATTTACCATTATTTCATACGTATATCACAAGTCAAAACTTTGAACGCGTTTTTCTCGAAACACGGTTTTGTCTGGACGTTGATATGCAATGACTGCACCATCAAGTGGCCCATGCGACACCAAGCCGAAGCCTGTTACGCGCGGAACCCAGGCTAGAATCGCAGCCCCTCCTCCCGCCCAACCGACCGGGGGCGCTGCCGCATGACGCGCGACGCGTGTTACCGAACCGATCGCGAACATGCAGGAAAGATAGAGGTTAGACTAATGTTCGAGGAAAATTAGAGCTAAACACAACTCAAGAGCTAAACATGCAGAGATAGTTAAGAAATAGGACTAATTACGGGAAAGGTATGTTAATATTAGTGATTTAAGAAGAGGAAGGGAATTAGTGGTGGATACTATAAGGTAGAGAGAATTATAGTCCGAGCATAAGACCCTAAACGGTTCATGCAAGGAATAATTTGATCTACAAAGTGGAAGGAACAAAGGGGTAAAGTTTCTAGTAGATCTAACAGGAATCGTAAAGTTTATGCGACTCAACAAGTCAGGGCTATCTACGTCACCCTTGATCAGGTTGTGCATAAAAATCACACCAAGCATTTTTCTACGAGTAACTAAGGTTGGAAGGTTTATTAAAAGCAGTCTACGAGGGTAAGATGGCAGTCTCACATCTGCATCCCAGTTGAGGCCACGCAGAGCAAAAAGTAACAAGTTTTTCTGGACTGATTCTATACGGTCCTGGTGTACTTTGTACTGGGGGCACCATACACAAGAGCCGTACTCTAAAATCGGACGAACAAGCGAGGTATAGAGAGTCTTCGTTATGTAGGGATCGTCAAACTCCTTTGACCACCTTTTTATAAACCCAAGCACGCCCATGGCCTTATTTACCATGGTGGAAATGTGTTCAGAAAACTTTAACTTGGGGTCAAGTTTAACACCAAGATCATCAACCAATGTAATTCTCTCAAGAGAACCACCGCAAAGGGTGTAAGGAGCTAACATGGGGCTGGACCGATGAAATGTCATAACTTTGCATTTCGAGGCATTTAGGTGTAACATATTTGCACGACACCATGACTGAAAGTTATTGAGATCGGATTGCAAGCGAGAGTGAAATGAAATGTCCTTGTACTGGACACAGAGTTTAACATCATCCGCATACATGAGTACTCGAGAATTTGTTAATACTGAAGGCAGGTCATTAATAAAGAGTGTGAAAAGTAGGGGGCCTAGATGGCTGCCCTGTGGTACTCCAGAAGTAACATTAACAGGTGAAGAGAAGGAGTTTTTGAAGAGGACTCTTTGAGACCTTGAACGAAGATAGCTAGAAATCCATCTCAAAAGATTAGGTGGAAACCCTAAAAGGTCAAGTTTTTGTGCTAGAAGGGAGTGGTTTACAGAGTCGAATGCTTTACTGAAATCAGTGTAGGTAACATCCGTCTGAAAGTTACATTGGAAGCCTTTAATGATAAAAGAGGTAAACTCTAATAAATTTGTGGTTGTTGATCGTCGCTTTATAAATCCGTGCTGAGATGGAGATATAAGTGATTTGCAGAGATGTTGCAAATGCGGAGTTAAAATTTTTTCAAACATTTTAGGAATAGCGGATAACTTAGATATACCTCTATAATTATTAGCATCAGACTTGCTACCTTTCTTATGGAGAGGAATAATAAAAGATTCCTTCCAGATCGGGGGGAAGCATGAAGAATTAATGGATAGGGTGAATAGCTTAAACAGGGGTCCACACAGAGCGTCGGCACAGTATCTGAGTACACAGCTGGGAACTACGTCAGGACCTGCTGAAAATACCGGCTGAACTAGTCGAAGATCATGAAGCAGTGAACCTTTATTTAACAAGGGGCTGAAAATGCCATTCGACCTTGGTAAACTGTATGGATACGGCTGACCAGAGTAGCTGTCATGGGAATAGGTTGTTTGGAAAAATTGGGCGAAAAGATCGGCGATTGCCTGATCATTGTTTGCCGTCATATTTAGGAATGATAGCGAGGATGGATGTGCGGACGTTCTACGCTTACTATTTACGAAGCTGTAAAACTGTTTAGGGCCTGTGAAAAGCGTATCCTGCATCGAGATAGGTAATTTTTATAGCATTGAGCATTAAGAACGGAGAAATTTGACCGAGCTAATACATAGCGAGAGAGAGAAGTCGGAGAACCAACTTCTTGAAATTTTATATATAGTCTTGATTTTAAGTTTTTTAGACTGGATAACTCTTTGGTAAACCAAGGAGGCTTCCCAGATCTAATCGGACAAGAAAGTGGGACACAAGAATCAAAAAGTGTATCGAGTACATTGTAAAATATGTTTGTGCCTTTCATAACGTCAGTGCACACGTACAGAGCGGACCAATCAAAATCCCTAATGAGGTTATTAAGCTTCGTAAACTCGGCTTTGCGAAAGCAACGGACACGTTCAGACAGCCTACCCGTTCGATCCAATACAGTAGGCCCAATATCAACCGACACTTCGAATGTAGGATGGTAGGAGTCTTCAGGTATAGTGAGCGGAAGGGCTCGGGTTAGCAACGCTATGGTCGGATCTGAGACAAAGCACAGATCAAGCAATCGACCCAAGGAATTTTTCACATGGTTGACTTGAGACAGGGATAGGTCGAACAAGCCGTCAATAAAGTCATGTCGTGACATGGGCACAAGGTTATTAGACTCGTTAACCGAAGACCAAACAGTACCTGGCAAATTGAAATCGCCAAGAACTATCATATGGTCTTTATCTGATAGCGAGGAAGAAACAGTTTTTAAAGCGGACAAGTGGTGCTCGTATATTAAGGTATCCGAGGAAGGTGGAATATACGAGCAAGTAATGAAAATGGAAAAGCCTGGGAGAATCAGTTTTACGCACAGGAATTCCAGGTCTTGTTGAGCCTGGACTATGAAATGTTCCGACGTAAAGATTGAGTCCACTGCAATGAGGACCCCTCCTCCACGTCGAGACGAACGGTCATTTCTAAAGATTGTGTACCGACCTGCCAAAACTTCGGAACTAAGGATGTCCGGCTTTAGCCAGGTCTCGGTAAACACAATAACGTGGGACGAGAATGCGAGACTCTCAAGAAAAAGAGTGCTGAGCTTACTACGCAAGCCTCTAGCATTCTGGTAGGTAACTATAAGAGAGGAAGTTAGTTTTTGGATGGGTAGAAGTAGAGCGGGAAGATGAGGGTGGAGATAGAGATGGCGCACTGGTCTGAGCACTAGGAAGAGTTATGGGGGGCCTATTCTTCTTCTTAGCCTTGTATTCTTTCACCACCAAATGCTCCGGCCAAAAGTTGGCAGAGCAAATGGTGGCGAAGTGAGTCGAGGAGACGCTTTTTCAAAATCAGAACCCAGCAGTACTAAAAAAATGTTCAATATTTTCATTTTAATTTTTGACTACATCTTTAGAATACCAATCCGCAGAGAAAAACGTACGAAATTTACGATAACTTTCTTGGGAGATTCTTAATAAACGAATAAATGCCTTTTTTAAATTTTTTGTTACAATACGCTCTTTCCCGACGGGATGCTTAATACATAGATGTAGTATTTGACTGCGTAACCCAACATACTATATAGCAAACGACAGTTACTGCTGTGTAGAACATATGTATATATATATTTCTTTTCAATAGACACCTCCCTGGTTAAAAGATTCATTCAATTTATATTTTTGATATCTATATAAAAATAAGTCGGGTTTCCTTCCTGACGCTATAACTGCAGAACGCACTAACCGATTTCCACGGTTTTGCATTCGTTGGAAAGGTCTCGGGCTCCGTTAGGTTTATATCAAAGAAAATTCACGAAAAATTTCAACAGAAAAGCGGGAAAATGTATTTGTATTATCTACTATATACTACAAAACAGCGCCATCTCTGATACATAGCATGTACTACAAACCAATATTTTAAGTAGGCGCCGGTGCGTGATACATTGTTTGACAGCTACTCATTGTTCTCTGCTCAGTTAATTTCATGTGACAAACCGGTATTGTGTTCACTGTGAAAACGAAATTAAAAGAAAAAGTTATTCGTTTCCTCACATTTCAATTTGAAACAATCAAATCAATCACGTGTATTGTGAAAATTTGTATTCAATTTCAACAGCAGGCATTTGTCTTTAAAGTGGTAAGTTGAACTGTGTAAATTATGTGGATCGTGCATTTGAGGTTAAATTCACCACTCTGTCCACAGTCCAAAATGCCTAAAGGACGACGTGCGAACATCGGCCGCCGCACAAGACATGCAAGCCAGCAACAAGTGTATTCACAGAACTTAAGCGAAGAAAGACAAAATATAATAGGAAAAAATTCCTGATTGGGACAGCACGTGAGGACAAGAAGATCATTGTCATATTACAATCGCTTGGCATTCCAATATGATCCCACTGCGAACTACAGTGATGATGAAAATTTAGATATTGGACCAATGACGACTATATGCCGATATTGCAATGCGTTAAAGTTCAAAAGAGAAACGGCTGGATTGTGCTTGTAGTGTACCAGAGTTTAAGTACCTATATTAAAATAAATATATTGTCCCTCGATATCAGCAGATGGCGAAAACTGACTATAAGGACGGCGTACAGTAAGGTTTGGTCGTGTGCACTCTTGCTAGGCTCGGATCTAGCTCGCCGGATTGTCGGGGTTCTTCCTCACCAAAACTGTACTATTGTACTCTACTACATTTATTCAGTGCACTTTCACGGAAAACTATATGTGGTTAATTCTTAATCAAATAGCGCCGACACGCCAAAAGCTCTACTGAACCTATTTTAATCTCGAGGGAACCTAGTTTATTATAAAAATCATTTATAAGACTTATTTTCTGATTTTTATAATATTATTGTATTATAAAAATTGGTAATAAAAGTTTATCTTGTTACGAGTTTCCTGTTCTTAAAATAGCGTAGCTGTATTTTTTTCATACATCTTGGACACTTTTTTCGACTTTGATTTTTTTAAACTCATAAGTCTTATTTGTGATCTCTGGTTTCAAATAAATATATTATTATTTTCAGGACCTATCAGATGCTCAATCCAGCAAATCAAAAACATGTAGAAGAAAACAAAGTTTTCCCACTAAAACTGATTGCAGCGATGCAAATAATGAAAAGGGGACGGAAACTTACAATCATTCAGACTTCGAGCCAGCAGATACAAAAGATAAAAAGGTTCTTATAAATTAACTTGAATTTATATTTTCATTTAAGTTATTCATTTTTAGAACATTCACATTTTTAATGCCTTACCTGGCGTTCAAAAAGACATGTCATGTTCGAACTGTGGAACTCTGACCACAACAATTTGGAGGCGAAGTGTTCGAGGAGAAATGGTGTGCAATGCCTGTGGACTATATTTCAAGCTTCACGGAATCAACAGACCACATTCAATGAGACGCGATACTATACACACCAGACGCAGGCGTCCTAAAGAGTTTGAGAGATCTAAAAAAGTAAGTACACCTGGCCCTCGCTTAACACGAACTCGGTCTTACACGGCTATAAATTTGCTCCTTTGCCCCTTTTAACAGATTTTTACACAATTTTAAAATAGCGAAATTAATTTTTTATACCCGTACTCAAAAAGAGTTAAGGGGTATATTTTATTTGTGGTAAAAGTGGATGTGTAACGCAGAGAAGGAAATTTTTCACATAAAGTATATATATTCTTGATCAGAATCAATAGCCGAGTCCGTTTATCCGTCCTGATAAGCGCCTAGATCTCAGAGACTATGAAAGCTAGAGCAACAATATTTTGTTTCCAGATTCTTGTGATATCACATTGTTACAAGTCTATTTCAAAATTTCGTTCCGCCGTTCCCCCACAAAGGACAAAAATCTGTGGCATTCACAATTTTAAAGATAAAACTAAAAACGCAGTATGCCTATATCTATCAGATTGCAAAATCTGAATCAGATCATTATTATAGCCAGAATGAAGAAATTAATTTTCAGTTGCTTCCCCCACCTCCTCTGTCGCTGCTGACGCTACTCATTCTCTTTCTCGCTCGCACACACTCTGCCATGTGCAATGCGCGAGCAACCCCTAACGGAGGAGATGTAGAATCTAAATGGTAGAAGTAGAATATTTGTTCTAGATGTATAATCTACATTTTAGATGTAGTTAACAGATGTAGCAAAAAATGTAAAATGTAATGCTCTTCGTTCATTCTCTTTCGTAGTGACCAGACGTGTTTTTTTATTGCGCTCCGCATTTTCCTTTTATTTTGCTTAAACAGCCGGTGTTTTATTTTCAAATTAATTTCAAATTAACTCCCTGACTATCTTTTATTTAAATTCAATCTTGAACCGCGGGTGCATGCCTTATAATTGTGTAAAAACACAACTTATTTAATTTATTTTTGTGCGTCGGTTAATCGTGTGTTTGTGTTGTTGCTTTTCGTAAGTACGCCCTCTCATTACATTTAGCCGCTCTTTGTCGTAGTTATTACCTTCTATCACTTTCTTTCTATCACCTAAATCCCAATAACTGTTCTTTCTCTCTCGCTCTTTCTGTTTCGTAGCGCTCTCAGTTATAAGCTGTTGCTGCAACCCTCCTCTCTCATCTCAGTTTTTTCCGTTTTTACTGCATTTACTGTGCACATTGGTCTGATTACTATTTGTTTTGAACTTTTTTTCTCGATACAAAAAATTAAAAGACATCAACATGGATTTTTCTGTTGTCTGTGCCAAAAGAACATGCAAGAAGCAGATTACCCATTACCAGCCCAATATCCCTTGCTGGCTTTCCGAAAGCGTAGTGCACGCAAAATGTGTAGGGATCACGGGCCGTGTAGGAGATGCCATTTCCCAAAACAATGGCCTGCACTATAGTTGTGAGGAATGCCGTGCTCTGGAGAACGACATGCGTTCGTTCATGAGGCAGACGCGGAGTGGCTTCAAAGAGCTGATCGGGCTTTAAACAGCAATATGATCGGCTCTTGGCCATGGACACTCAGTTCAGCAGTTTGCAGCTGCTGGCTGAGTCTCCGAGGCGCAAGAAGTCCACTCCGCGGGACTTGCAAGTGCCGACTGTCTTTCGTCCGCCGGCATCCGAAAAACTAACTCCGACCACTCCGTCAGTGCAGCAGTTGATCACGTTTGTAGATTCGGGACCCGAAGGCGTCACTTCGGAGAGTATGTACCTAGAAATGTCTGTAGCGTCCGTGTCCAACACAGGTACCAGAAATGTGGTGCCAAAACCACTGATGGAAGTCGCACCAAAGCGGCAAGTTTTTGTATCACGGCTTGCCCCTGACCTTACATCTTACGATGTAACTGCTTTTATTCAAAGCAAAATAAAAGCCGATGGCTTAAAGGTGGAGAAGTTTAATTTCTCTTATGCCAGGGAGATAGCTTCCTTCACAATAAGCGTCTCCTCGACTCATTTCCCCACCATTTGCTCGACCAAATTTTAGCCGGAGCATTTGGTGGTGAAAGAATACAAGCCTAAGAAGAAGAATAGGCCCCCCATAACTCTTCCAAGTATTCAGACCAGTGCTCCATCTCTATCTCCACCCTCATCTTCCCGCTCTATTTCAACCCATCCAAAAAACTAACTTCCTCACTTTTAGTTACTTATCAGAATGCTAGAGGCTTGCGTAGTAAGCTCAGCACTCTTTTTCTTGAGAGTCTCGCATTCTCGTCCCACGTTATTGTGTTTACCGAGACCTGGCTAAAGCCGGACATCCTTAGTTCCGAAGTTTTGGCAGGTCCGTACACAATCTTTAGAAATGACCGTTCGTCTCGACGTGGTGGAGGGGTCCTCATTGCAGTGGACTCAATCTTTACGTCGGAACATTTCATAGTCCAGGCTCAACAAGACCTGGAATTCCTGTGCGTAAAACTGATTCTCCCAGGCTTTACCATTTTCATTACTTGCTCGTATATTCCACCTTCCTCGGATATCTTAATATACCAGCATCACTTGTCCGCTTTAAAAACTGTTTCTTCCTCGCTATCAGATAAAGACCATATGATAGTTCTTGGCGATTTCAATTTGCCAGGTACTGTTTGGTCTTCGGTTAACGAGTCTAATAACCTTGTGCCCATGTCACGACATGACTTTATCGACGGCTTGTTGGACCTATCCCTGTATCAAGTCAACCATTTGAAAAATTCCTTGGGTCGATTGCTTGATCTGTGCTTTGTCTCAGATCCGACCATAGCGTTGCTAACCCGAGCCCTTCCGCTTACTATACCTGAAGACTCCTACCATCCTACATTCGAAGTGTCGGTCGATATTGGGCCTACTGTTTTGGATCGAACGGGTAGGCGGTCTGAACGTGTCCGTTGCTTTCGTAAAGCCGAGTTTACGAAGCTTAATAACCTAATTAGGGATTTTGATTGGTCCGCTCTGTACTTGTGCACTGACGTTATGAAAGGCACAAACATATTTTACAATGTACTCGACACACTTTTTGATTCTTGTGTCGTACTTTCTTGTCCGGTTAGATCTGGGAAGCCTCCTTGGTTTACCAGAGAGTTATCCAGTCTAAAAAACTTAAAATCAAGACTATATATAAAATTTCAAGAAGTTGGTTCTCCGACTTCTCTCTCTCGCTATGTATTAGCTCGGTCAAATTTCTCCGTTCTTAATGCTCAATGCTATAAAAATTACCTATCTCGATGCAGGATACGCTTTTCACAGGCCCTAAACAGTTTTACAGCTTCGTAAATAGTAAGCGTAGAACGTCCGCACATCCATCCTCGCTATCATTCCTAAATATGACGGCAAACAATGATCAGGCAATCGCCGATCTTTTTGCCCAGTTTTTCCAAACAACCTATTCCCATGACAGCTACTCTGGTCAGCCGAATCCATACAGTTTACCAAGGTCGAATGGCATTTTCAGCCCCTTGTTAAATGAAAGTTCACTGCTTCATGATCTTCGACTAGTTAAGCCGGTGTTTTCACCAGGTCCTGACGGAGTTCCCGGCTGTGTACTCAGGTACTGTGCCGACGCTCTGTGTGGACCCCTGCTTAAACTATTCACCCTATCCATTAATTCTTCATACTTCCCCCCGATCTGGAAGGAATCTTTAATTATTCCTCTCCATAAGAAAGGTAGCAAGTCTGATGCTAATAATTATAGAGGTATATCTAAGTTATCCGCTATTCCTAAAATGTTTGAAAAAATTTTAACTCCGCACTTGCAACATCTCTGCAAATCACTTATATCTCCATCGCAGCACGGATTTATAAAGCGACGATCAACAACCACAAATTTATTAGAGTTTACCTCTTTTATCATTAAAGGCTTCCAAGGTAACTTTCAGACGGATGTTATCTACACTGATTTCAGTAAAGCATTTGACTCTGTAAACCACTCCCTTCTAGCACAAAAACTTGACCTTTTAGGGTTTCCACCTAATCTTTGAGATGGATTTCTAGCTATCTTCGTTCTAGGTCTCAAAGGCTCCTCTTCAAAAACTCCTTCTCTTCCCCTGTTAAGGTTACTTCTGGAGTACCACAGGGCAGCCATCTAGGCCCTCTACTTTTCACACTCTTTATTAATGACTTGCCTTCAGTATTAACAAATTCTCGAGTACTCATGTATGCGGATGATGTTAAACTCTGTGTCCAGTACAAGGACATTTCATTTCACTCTTGCTGGCAATCCGATCTCAATAACTTTCAGTCATGGTGTTGTGCAAATATGTTAGACCTAAATGCCTCGAAATGCAAATTTATGACATTTCATAGCTCTAGCCCCATGTTGGCTCCTTACACCCTTGCGGTGGTCCTCTTGAGAGAATTACATTGGTTGATGATCTTGGTGTTAAACTAGACCCCAAGTTAAAGTTTTCTGAACACATTTCCACCATGGTAAATAAGGCCATGGGCGTGCATGGTTTTATAAATAGGTGTTCAAAGGAGTTTGACGATCCCTACATAACGGAGACTCTCTATACCTCGCTTGTGTCATTGTTCGTCCGATATAGTACGGCTCTTGTGTATGGTGCCCCCATACCGTATAGAATCAGTCCAGAAAAACTTTTTACTTTTTGCTCTGCGTGGCCTCAACTGGGTTGCAGGTGTGAGACTGCCATCTTACCCTCGTAGACTGCTTTTAATAAACATTCCAACCTTAGTTAGTCGTAGAAAAATGCTTGGTGTGATTTTTATGCACAACCTGATCAAGGGTGACGTAGATAGCCCTGACTTGTTGAGTCGCATAAACTTTACGATTCCTGTTAGATCTACTAGAAACTTTACCCCTTTGTTCCTTCCACTTTGTAGATCAAATTATTCCTTGCATGAACCGTTTAGGGTCTTATGCTCGGACTATAATTCTCTCTACCTTATAATATCCACCAATAATTCCCTTCCTCTTCTTAAATCACTAATATTAACATACCTTTCCCGTAATTAGTGATATCTCTTAGCTATCTTTGCATGTTTACCTCTTGAGTTGTGTTTAGCTCTAAGTTTTCCTCGATATTAGTCTAAGCTCTATCTTTCCTGCATGTTCGCGATCGGTTCGGTAACACGCGTCGCGCGTCATGCGGCAGCGCCCCCGCGCTGCGATTCTAGCCTGGGTTCCCGCGCAACAGGCTTCGGCTTGGTGTCGCATGGGCCACTTGATGGTGCAGTCATTGCATATCAACGTCCAGAAAAAAGAGCCTTGCTTCGCTTAGCTGCTGGTTTGGCTAATGATGCCTTCCGTCCAAGCTTTTTCTGGGCAGACCCAGATGCCTGGCTGTTTTTAACTTCGGCTGCTTTATTCCTCAAAGAAGCAATGAAGTGCGGTGAGGTAAGCACGGAACTTTTCATTGGCTTTTTTCCACGATTCGAAGGCTTCTGTGGTGTAGCCGCTTGCAGAGGACCAATATCTTCTAAAAGTGACAGGCAGCGCGTCGAAGATGCTCCTGATGATAACTGCAGAGAGAGAAATAGCTAAAAGCTTATGACCCAGCGCAAATATCTAAATCAGTTAGATATTCTGTGCAGCATGTACATTGTGTGATTGTATGCGTGAAATGAGATCGCATACGCCAAACGTATACATGCTTCCGTGCAGCCGCTGCATCGTCTAGAATCAATATCAAACTCAAAGCTCTGACTAATGTACAGCGGCTTATATGTTATTATTTTGTACAACATTACCATGAACAACGATATTATACAGTCTCGTAACCAAATACACGCATACATATACAAAAAATCAGGTGGTCCACAACAGGTATCATGGCGTGTGTCACAACCGGGCAAAACAGACAATTTTTACAACTAACCAAAAAAATATGTTGTGCATATATTTTGGTTAAAAACGAAAATAATTCACAAATTACAATGACCACACTACACTACATGGAAAACAAAACACTAAAATTTTTGGAAAAAATTTACATTCATTTTATTGCACTTCAAAAATAATCTAATTTAATTCTAAGTTTTTTTCCACCATTTTTTTTTTTAATGATCACAGCACCTAGACCAAAGAAGATATTTGTTTCGGTATAGCACAAAGACTGCGTATTGCTAACGAATATGACTCCCAATACTCAGACCAGTAGCATCTGATTCCTGTCCAAGTTTTTGGGGGGTGAGTCACAACTAGTACCTGGTCCACAACAAGGCCCTCTCCCCTACTTAAATTATCGTTTTTCTGTATATAAGTAAGAGGCCCAGGCCGTCAAATTTATTGTTTTAGTTGATTTAATAAATAGAACTACAGTGTAGTGTGATAATATATTCTATACTGTTGGTTATCAATAGTGCGATTCGATAACGGAGTGAAGAGGTGAAAAAATAATAAGAAAAGGAAACACATGGGCGAAGAAAAATAAGACCTGAGATTCGTGTCACATTATGTACAGTAGGGTGGAGTGAACTGTATTTCTTAACTCCTGTATTGTTAATCAATGATCTCATAAAAAAAAAAAATGTGTAACAAAATCAATGTTCTATCACTTCATCTTGAGGTTCCGCATGAAGATGGTTTGAAATGTCATATGCCAAAATAGATTTTTTTCAAACTTAATTTTCCTTCTGCTTCCGGAAAAAACTAAAAGTAAATTTATAAGTAGTACTTTGTATACATATGTATACTAGCGGCCCGGTACGTGCTTCGCTACGTATAAAGTGAAACACAAAACATTTGGATAAACAATAAATTTTGTTTTTCCATTTTGAGCATAAATAAACAAACGGCTGGGGTTACCAACTCTGGGACAGGCAACATAAAGTTGGCCATGTAAAAAACATGATTCCTCCAAATTCACACCACAAACGTGAAAAAGTTTGCCCTTGGGCCTTGTTGATGGACATCGAAAATGATAAACGCACAGGATATTGTAATCGTTTGAAATCAAATGGCGAATCAGTTGGAATCATAGGGATACGCGGTATCAAACAAACTTCTCTTGATTTACCAGTTAAGATCGTAGCTTCAATCAAATTTGTCAATAACTTTTTCACTGCTAATCTGGTGCCATAACACAGTTTTTGTGGATTAACATTTCGCAATAATATAATTAAAGAACCAATTTTCAGATTCAAGCAATGTGGTGGCATACCAGCCGGTTCCAATGAATTTAAGAATTCCATTGGATAATTCATTGCCTCAAAGTTTAAATTTGACAGTACAATCTAGACGTGGGCATGGACCGTGTTTTCTTAGTGTCACGTTGCGACACGATGGAAGCCCGCGTGTGCGTGTTAAAAAATTAAATTTTGTCCATGGGCGTGCGGGTTTGTTCAGAGCATTTGGAAATTTGAATTTTCGTGCCGTGTTGGGTCAGTCCATGCCAATCTCTACCACAATCCCACTTACTGAATTCATTTGTTACAAAAAATGTAATAAATGAAGAACCGCTCGACCGATTTTGTGCAAACTTCACGTAAACCATCTACTAAATAGTCCGAACAAAGCCTAAACATTTGGTTTGGATGGGTGAGCCCGTTATTGAGTTATACAATCACAACAAAAAGTGGCATCAATTTTTATATATATATGTACATACACAGATATAAGAAGATATATATTTATATATATATGGGAATTTCTCTGAAGTCGAACGGGACAGTCGTACGCAATTCACTTGATGGTGCAGTCATTGCATATAAACGTCCAGACTGTCTAAAAAAAAAATTTTTTTAATTTCTATTTAAATTTCAATCATAAGCTCACAAGCGTACTCAGTCAGTATACAAACATATACTGACTGAGTACGGGTATAAAAGAAGAGTCACGACTAGAAGGGACTCACGTTCCTTCTCGTTTTTTTTTCAATTATGCGGTTATGTGTTTTTTTTGGCATCACTACGCAGGCAAAAGATGGAACTTTTTTCACTGTGAACCAAAATTTATAGATTTGGAGCTTTACAAATTGTCAAGGAACTATGATTTTTTTTCATGGCTAATTTTTGTTGTTGTTATTTTTGAAATTTGCTTTTTTTTGAATAAGTAGTACTGTGTATACATATGTATGTATACTAGCGGCCCGGTACGTGCTTCGCTACGTATAAAGTGAAACACAAAACATTTGGATAAACAATATATTTTGTTTTTCCATTTTGAGCATAAATAAACAAACGGCTGGGGGTACCAACTCTGGGACAGGCAACATAAAGTTGGCCATGTAAAAAACATGATTCCTCCAAATATTTCGCAATAATATACTCAAAGAACCAATTTTCAGATTCAAGCAATGCGAAATCTGGCCCTGAATCTGTAACATGTATGCATTTTTAGGTAGATGTTGGATCAGAATTTTTAAAACTATCGAATTGCTTCAGATTGATATAAACATGGGAAAAACTCTTTGAAGTATGTACCTTAAAGGTCGGCATAAAATAATCTCTAATAACACTACTCAACACGACATTTCCGCTGTGGCCCGAAATGACTTTTTCTAATAGATTTCGAGATTCAAATTTTAAAAAAATTATGGTTTTTTTTGGTTTATTTTTTTGTTAAAGAATTCTGTTTAAATCTGGTATTTTTTCATGTTGTTTTTCATAGGTAGTCCTTCTATTTTTCACATAACTTAGGTATCTGATATATGGTTGCTTGGAACTTTGCAGGTCTGAAAAGCTGATAAACGCAGCTATAAATCAGACCAGGCACTTTGTAACTGCAGCTGAACGTCTGGAAGATATTAAGATTTTAAGCTCAAATTTGATAATTTTGTTGCGGTATTTATTCACAAAATTTTGACTTTAAAAACTCAGGAAAAGTAATTCTTGGGTTTGGTTAACGAACTGTAGCTCCACCGTTTATCCATAGATTTTAATGAACAAATGAACGAAGGCTAATTAATGCGTCTATCTAAAACCAAAAATGTTTTTTCGACTTTTCCTGAGTTTTTAAAGTCAAAATTTCCTGAAAAAAATGATCAAATTTGAACTTAAAAACTTTATATCTTCCAGAACTTAGCTGTAGCTACAACGTGTCTGGATCTGATTTATAGCTGCATTTGCTTTCAGAATTGCAATGTAACATGCAACCAAAAATAAGATACTTAAAAATAGAAACACTACCTCTAAAAAAAACAATACCAGAATAAAAAAAAAAATAAACCAAAAAAAAAAAAATGTTTAGAAAATTTTAAATCTCGAAATCTATCAGTAAAATTATTTTGGGCCACAGCCTAAATAAAAAGTTAAATTTTGTCGAGTAGTGTATATTTAGTAGCACCAAAAAAAGTCATTTGAAATGCCGATTTGAATTATTGAATATTACTCAAAAACTTCTTCGACGTTTGAGATGTCCGAAAAATAAATGAATACAATGGTTCGGGGGGAGTTTCTAGTGCTGGCAATCTCACTTTGCCATTAGCACAACACATGCCGTTCGTTTCACCTGGTAAGTTAGCCTGAGTCAGATCAGATTATTATTAGAGCCAGAGTAAAGAATTTCATTTCAGTTGCTTCCCCCACCTCCTCTGGCGATGCTGATTCTCTTTCTCGCTCGCTCACCCTCTGCCCTGTGCATTGCGCGACCGTTTCGGAGAAGATGTAGAAATCTGCATTACATACACAATGTAGAATATACATTTTAGATGTATAATCGACATTGTAGATGTAGATAAGAGATGTAGCAAAAAAATGTAAAATATTTTATAATTCTTACAAATTTATATACTGACTGAGTACAGATATAAAAGTAGAGTCGCGTCCAGAAGCGACTCACACGTTTCTTCTCTTTTTTTTTTTTTTTAGATATAGTGCTCTTGTTTTACATAATTTTCGTATCTTACGTCTGGTTGCATTTTATCAATTCTTAAAAGCTGATAAATGAAGCTATAGAACCTTTTGTAGCTTCGGCTTAGCGACTGGGAAAAGATTAAACTTTCAAATTCGAAATTAATAGGAACGCAACCCCTTATTTTGTACTGAATCCATATATCCGCTTAACACGCTTTCGTTTAACACGAGGTTTTCCTGAAATGTAACCCGCGTGTTAATCGAAGGCCGGTTCATGCTTGTAACATATCTATTTAATGGCAGTATCCATAATGTCTTCGTTAATAGCAGCTTCTTTTTTAACGAAAATGATAAGCTCCTATGAACACAAGAAATCAGAGCTGAGGGTCGAAGCTTTAGATTTCCATGCAGATTTATCGTTCGTAAAGAAGATTTAAATCTAGAGAGTTTATGTCGCATATTCATATGTTTTCGGTATTTAGTTCCGGTAGCTTAATGTTCAACCTCGCAACCATGCTAATCGAAGTATGAGGTAGACGTTTACGTCGGAAAGGGTGGCATCAGCTAAGCTGTCGAATTAGTCATATGCGGCGGTGTATGCAATTAGTAAATACAATTTTTCATACACAGGCAGTCTCCGGCTTTCACTTACTTTAGCGTTTTACGTTTTCAGCCAAAAGTCATACTTTTCATTTCAAGGCGTTCTGACATTCGCAAAAATAAGGTTAATATCCTCTTGTAATGTAAAGCGCAAAATTTACTGCTGCTATAACCACGCGTTAGTGTCAGCTCATACAAAAAGGCCTCTGTTATGTTTAACAGAGACTTATCGATAACAAAATATTTATAGTAAGGGCAAAAGCTCAACTGCTCAATTGCTCATGCCAATGCATCAATGAGTCATTTTTTTTTCCTATTGCAATTAAGACTCGCTTTGCTGTATTAAAGCCGTCTACTTTTTATTTCGGCAAGGAATTTGTTGCCGTTTTAAACACGGACAAAATTTTGCGTTGTACGATTGCGGGAGAACTTAACTTTCCGTTTTAAAAAGTAGATCGGAAATTTTTTGCGAAAGTAAAAACCGGAGCCTACCTGAACAAATTTTAAAAACGAGAAGGAACGTGTGAGTCGCTTCTGGACGCGACGCTACTTTTATACCCGTACTCAGTAAGTATATAAATTTGTGAGAATTTTAAAATATCTTACATTTTTTGCTACATCTGTTATCTACATCTACATTTACAATGTCGATTATACATCTAAATGTATATCCTACATTGCGTATGTAATGCAGATTCTACATCTTCTCCGCAAAGGTCGCCCACTGCACAGGAAAGAGTGTGTGCAAGCGAGAAAGAGAATAAGTAGCGTCAGCAACAAATTCTATTTACAGGATTTTTATAAAAACGAGAAGGAACGTGAGTCGCTTCTAGTCGCGACTCTACTTTTATACCCGTACTCAGTCAGTATATAAATTTGTGAGAATTTTAAAATATTTTACATTTTACATTTTTTTGCTACATCTGTTAACTACATCTACGTCTAAAATGTAGATTATACAGAGAGAACAATTATTCTACATCTACCATTTAGATTCTAGATCTCCTCCGCGAGATGGCGCTCGCGCATTGCACAGGGCAGAGTGTGTGCGAGCGAGTTAGACAATGAGTAGCGCTGAAGCTCTGGAAGGTATGAGGTTAGGTTGGTGGGTGGGCGTTAGCTGGAAAGAGTGTTGAAAGCGCCTTCTATGTTAAGGAAGGATACAAAGGTGTATTCCAAGGTGTAGGGACGTTTTAATGGGCGCGTTTACCAGGACAACTGATCAGGGATTGATCTCATCCATCATGTTTTGTGTTCTTGTAAACGCGTATGATCAATGCTTTCCTATCGCGACGTCGCCAATGCCAATTGCGACTGGCAACAAAAACAGACACGTAAAATTAAAATATTTCTTCGTTCATGATTTTGTATTAATTTGGCTCTGTTTTTTTATTATACCCGTACTCAAAAAGAGTTAAGGGGTATACTGTATTTGTGGTAAAAGTCGATGTGTGTAACGCACAGAAGGAAAATTTTCCGACCCCATAAAGTATATATATTCTTGATCAGCATCAATAGCCGAGTCTCTGTCTGTCTGTCTGTCTGTCCGTCTGTCCGTCTGTCCGTCTGTCCGTCTGTCCGTCTTGATGAGCGCCTCGTTCTCAGAGACTATAGAAGCTAGAGCAACGAAATTTTTTTCCAGACTCATGTGATATCACACTGTTACAAGTGTATTTCAAAATTTCGCCCCGCCCCCTTCCGCCTTCACAAAGGACGAAAATCTGTGGCATCCACAATTTTGAAGATACGAAAAAACTAAAAACGCAGTATCGTAGAGAATGACCATATCTATCAGATTGCCGAATCTGAACCAGATCGGATCATTATTATAGCCAGAATAAAGAAATTAATTTTCAGTTGCTTCCCCCACCTCCTCTGGCGTTGCTGACGCTATTCATTCTCTGTCTCGCTCGCACACACTCTGCCCTGTGCAATGCGCGAGCAACCCCTAGCGGAGGAGATGTAGAATCTAAATGGTAGATGTAGAATATTTGTTCTAGATGTATTATCTACATTTTACATGTAGATGTAGTTAACAAATGTAGCAAAAAAATTTAAAATGTAAAATTTAAAATTTTTTTTAAATTTCAATCATAAGCTCATAAATTTATATACTGACTGAGTACGGGTATAAAAGTAGAGTCGCGTCCAGAAGCGACTCACACGTTCCTTCTCGTTTTTCTTTGCGATTTAGTGCGTATTCTAGTATATATGTCAGCTATCGATATAAGCCAAAAGTAATCCATCGTACACAAGACCAATTTTTTTTTATGTGTTTGTATATTATAACAATTGACAAATTACTGTTAATTATGACCTAGGTAACAACTAAGACTAAATAAAGAAAAAAGAGGAAAAAATAATTAAAAAACGAGAAGGAACGAGAGTCGCTTCTAGTCGCGACTCTACTTTTATACCCGTACTCAGGCAGTATATAAATATATGAGCTTATGATTTAAATTAAAAAAAATTAATTTTAATTTTACATTTTACATTTATTTGCTACATTTGTTAACTACATCTACATCTAAAATGTAGATTATACATGTAGAACAGATATTCTACATCTACCATTTAGATTCTACATCTCTTCCGCTAGGAGTTGCTCGCGCATTGCACAGGGCAGAGTGTGTCGAGCGAGAAAGAGCGAGAAGAGAGAATGAATATCGTCAACTGAAAATTAATTTCTTCATTTTGGCCATAATAACGATCCGATCTGTACCAAATTTGGCAATCTGGTAGATATGGTCATCTTACGATACTGCGTTTTTAGTTTTATCGTATCTTTAAAATTGTGGATGCCACAGATTTTCGTCCTTTGTGAAGTCGGAAGAGGGCGGGGCGAAATTTTGAAATACACTTGTAACATTAGTATATTACATGAGTCTGGAAACAAAATTTCGTTGCTCTAGCTTTTATAGTCTCTGAGAGTCTAGGCGCTCATCAAGACGGACAGACAGACATGGCTCTATCGACTCGGCTATTGATACTGATCAAGAATATATATACTTTATGGGGTCGGAAAATTTTCCTTCTCTGCGTTACACACATCCACTTTTACCACAAATACAGTATACCCCTTAACTCTTTTTGAGTACGGGTATAAAAACGTAGTTGAGTGAAGAATAGCTTGAGGTAGGTCATTCACAAACAGATTTAATAGCAGCGGACCCAAATGACTTCCTTGAGGAACACCTGAGGTAACATTAACTAAACATTAGTGCACAAAACGCGCTGTGTACGGTTCGACAGATACGACGTTATCCAATTTATAAGATTTGTATGAAAGCCAAGTGAGGATAGCTTTTGGATCCGCAAATTATGATTGACAGAGTCAAAAGCCTTGCTGAAATCTGTGAAAATCACGTCGTTTGTGATTTCGGTTAATTAGAGATGAGAATTCTAGGTTAGCCGATGTTGATCGATGTCTACAAAAACTATGTTGCGACGGGGAGACTAAACTACAGCATGCGTGTTGCAGTTGACGAGTAACAAGTTGCTCGAGCAGCTTTGGGATAGCAGATAGCTTTGAATTACTGCGGTAGTTTTTAATGTTAGACCTGGAACCATTTTTATGAAGAGGAATAAGGTAGGATTCGTTTCAAATCACGGGGAGGCGAGAACGTTCAAGTGATAAATTAAAAAGGTAGGATCGTACTATTTTCACGATCCATTTCTCAAAATCTGATCCATGAATTCTTGCATTAAAAACACTAAATCATGTGCGTTTACCAAAAATTTTTAAAGAAATCAATCACTGATCGCTGATCAAGTAGTCACGGTGAACGCGCACAATGATCGATGTGATCGCGGTGTGGTGTTTCGGTGGATCTTCCTTCCAGCAGGCATGCTGAGAACACTACTCGACAAAATCGAACTTTTTTTTCCTCAAGGATCAAAACCGACTTTTTCTGATAGATTTCGGGCTTTAAATTTTTTTTTAAGAATAATGTTTTTTTTATGGTAGTTCTATTTTTTGAAAAATTTTTGAAAACTTGTATTTTTGTTTAAGCTTTTTTCAGAGGCAGCTCTTTTTTCACAATACTTAAGTGTCTTACGTCTGATTGTAAATAACTTTGCTATTCTAAAAAGATAATAAAAACATCATCTATGCAAAAATAATTATTTTTGTGCGGTATTTTTTTACGAAATTTTGACTCAGAAAAAGTCGAAAAAAAACCTAAAAAATAAAAATAAAAATTGAACAAAAAATACGTTTTAAAAGAATTGGTACCTGATCGCATTCCGGCAGTTGGGCCCGCAATCTTCAAAAAGGTATTTTTTATACCAGTACTCAAAAAGAGTGAAGGGGTATACTGTATTTGTGCTAAAAGTGGATGTGTGTAACGCAGAGAAGGAAAATTTTCCGACCCCATAAAGTATATATATTCTTGATCAGTATCAATAGCCGAGTCGATAGAGCCATGTCTGTCTGTCCGTCCGTCTGTCTGTCTGTCTGTCCGTCCGTCTGTCTGTCCGTCCCGATGAGCGCCTGGATCTCAGAGACTATAAAAGCTAGAGCAACGAAATTTTTTTTTCAGACTCATGTGATATCACACTGTTACAAGTGTATTTCAAAATTTCTCCCCGCCCTCTTCCACCTTCACAAAGGACAAACATCTGTGGCATCCACAATTTTAAAGATACGATAAAACTAAAAACGCAGCTTCGTAAAGAATGACCATATCTATCAGACTGCCGAATCTGAGTCAGATCGGATCATTATTATGGCCAGAATGAAGAAATTAATTTTCAGTTGCTTCCCCCACCTCCTCTGGCATTGCTGACGATATTCATTCTCTGTCTCGCCCGCACACACTCTGCCCTGTGCAATGCGCGAGCAACCCCTAGCGGAGGAGATGTAGAATCTAAATGGTAGATGTAGAATATCTGTTCTACATGTCTAATCTACATTTTGAGATGTAGATGTAGTTAACAAATGTAGCAAAAAAATGTAAAATGTAAAATTTTAAAATTTCTATATAAATTTTAATTATAAGCTCACAAATTCATATACTGACTGAGTACGGGTGAAAAGTAGAGTCGCGACTAGAAGCGACTCACGTTCCTTCTCGTTATACCCGTACTCAAAAAGAGTTAAGGGTATATTGTATATTTGGTAAAAGTGGATGTGTGTAACGCAGAGAAGGAAATTTTTCCGACCACATAAAGTATATATATTCTTGATCAGCATCAATAGCCGAGTCGATAGAGCCATGTCTGTCTGTCCGTCCGTCCGTCATTCCGACTGTCCGTCCTGATGAGCGCCTAGATCTCAGCGACTATTAAAGCTAGAGCAACGAAATTTTGTTTCCAGACTCATGTGATATCACACTGTTACAAGTGTATTTCAAAAATTCGTTCGGCCTTCCGCCATCACAAAGAACGAAAATCTGTGGCATCCAACATTTTAAAGATACGATAAAACTAAAAACGCAGTATCGTAGAGAATGACCATATCTAGCAGATGGCCTAATCTGAATCAGATCGGATCATTATTATAGCCAGAATAAGGAAATTAATTTTCAGTTGCTTACCCCACCTCCTCTGGCGATGCTGTCGCTACTCATTCTCTTTCTCGCTCGCACACACTCTGCCCTGTGCAATGCGCGATCGCCATCTCGCGGAGGAGATGTAGAATCTTAATAGTAGATGTAGAATAATTGTTCTCTCTGTAGAAGCTACATTTTAGATGTAGATGTAGTTAACAGATGTAGCAAAAAAATGGAAAATATTTTGAAATGCTCACAAATTTATATACTGACTGAGTACGGGTATAAAAGTAGAGTCGCGACTAGAAGCGACTCACACGTTCCTTCTCGTTTTCGACTTTTCCTGAGTTTTTAAAGTCGAAATTTCGTAAAAATGGTTTATATTTGCATTTGAATGCTTTATATTTCCCAGACGGTAAGCTGAAATCCCAAAGTGTTTGGGGTTATGTTCTAGCTGTTTCAATTATCTTTTCAGAAAAGCAAAGTTATTTACAACCAGTTGTAAGATACTTAATTTATGTGTAAATAAAAGAAGCGCTATCTCTGGACAAAGCTTTAATAAAATACCTGTTTTCAAAAATTCTTCAAAAAAAGTTCTGCCACAGTTGGGTTTGGATGATACCGCCATTTCCGCAGACTTGTAGGCTCACTGTATTCTGGTCTGTTTGCAACACAGCCTGGGAAGTGAGTGTTGAGGAGAAGGTTTAGCGATTCATTGCTGGACGTTGCCCATGACTGATCGGCTTTCTTCAGCTAACCCAACGTTGGGGATGATTTCGAAAGAACTTTACGCAAGCGCAAAGTTTCGGAGCTATGAGGCGTGTTTAGCTTTCTGTTCCTTGTTGTAGGTTGGCAGACTGACTTTGTACTGGGACCAGTTCTACTCAATATTTTCTCAGAAAGAATGTGGCCCAGTTGGTCTGAGTAACGAGTCGAGTTTGTCTGCCTGAGGTTCCGGAATTGGACTGTACTCGGTATGGAGAAAGAGAAAACAGTTTCCATGTTTCTGTGATCCGAGAAGGAGTGTTCTTTCAGGACTCTCCAGGATACTATGTTCTGCTGTATTGTGTGAGAGGCCAGTGTGAGGTCATTCCCACGGTTTAAGATGACCATCTAAGTAGTCAGTAAGTAGTTTATTAGTGTCAGTGCTTACCCCCTGACAGTGGTGTGCGTTGGCGTCGGCTCCCACAATTAGACCGATGTGCATGGCGTCGCAGTCTGCGATAGGCGCTCTTAGGAACGCGTTCAGGTTTGTCGTGACCCATGTATGCGGAGCAGATCCTCAGTGAGCACTCCTGGCTTTCGAGGCTGCCTGCTGTGTAGTATTCATATCTGAAATTTGGGAGGGAGAGAGAAAATAAGTGTAACTTTCTTTTTGTAAGAATGAAGGTACGCGTTTTACGTGTGGCTACGTATAGCCTATAATCATGAGTCTTTAGACCTGTTTCCGAAGATCCAGGGCTCCTGAATGAGGACTATATCGGCTCCACTCTTGGCTATGTGTAGCAGTAGGGCAGCGCAACCTGACAATGGTGGAGGTTGTGAGAACCTTTTTCCAGGCCGAGATATGCTTCAGTCAGGTCCAGGGTCCTAAGTCACAAGACAATTTGTAACTCACTAGGACTATCGAGAAGACCAGGAACTTGGCTACAGCTGAAATAGAAGGATTAGCCAAGAAACGACACTTTGATTTAAGTTTTAAGGTTTCTTTATTATATTTGTTCTTTGCTTGTGCTACGGTTGATGGAGGGCGCGACTGACTGACCGACGTGTTTGTTCTTTGCCTGAATGCTTTGGCTGATGTGCTGCCCAGGTATTGTATCTGGAGTTCTGGCTGATGGACTGCCCAGGTATTGTCTCTGTACCTTTTATGAATAGTGGCAGTCATCGATCGTTCCCGCAGATATCTTACATAAGTTCTTAATGTTACTGAGAGTCGTATATATTCTTGAATTCTGACTTATTGGTAATCGCGTGATTGGTCGGTAACAGAGGGTTACCTAACCATCAACCCTCCAGACAGTGTCCAATCTCCAGGTAAGGTGATCGCTGTGCACCGGTACCGTGGGAAAGGAATGTATTTTTCGGAATATTGCTTTATTTAATATTATTTCGGGTACTTATTGAGTAAGCCGGTCTCCTGTCTGTCTCTTGGCGTGTGCTTAGTTTTCGTTGTTCCTGGGTGTTGATCTCGTCATTTGGGAGCTTCAGTTACCTAGGTTTTTCTGCGGTAGGGGTTGGTTAAATAATCTGGGTTAGTGATTTTCGGACTGTGCTGCGTCTTCGAATTCGTTGTTTTTGATTTCTGCACCTGGGAGTAGCGTTGGTTGCGTTGTCTGCTTGTGACGGCTGGGTGTTGAACTCGTCATTTGAGAGCTTGGTTGCGTCGTCTGTTTGTGACGAACCATGGGATCCATGGTTCGTTACAAGGTTTATCTGCAGGAATTTAAGCGTCATTCCGGAGACTCGCCTTCATCATTGTATCATCGGCATCGCTCTCGGGGTAGTCCATGTCCTCCCCGACATCGATGCGTCCAAGACCCCCGGCCAGGTCGCTCGCATCAGACTCGTAGCAGTCCAATATGTCGTCTGACACCACCGACTTTACGTCCGACGCCGCAGGTTGGCCTCCCGCTTCCGGAAGCTCGAGGTTTGGCTGGACCTCCGCTTTCCTGCCCCTTCGTAGGGGACTACGGTTACTTTCTTGTAGCCATAGTCCACTACTCCTACTTCTCAAGAAGTTCCAGCGACTCCTTGCTTAGGACGAAAATAATCTGGCGCCTCTGCCTAGTAATTTCCTCCACCTTGGCCAGCTTACATTCACCTAGGAAGGTGGGTATTGCAGACCTGCTTAACCTACAAAATCTTCTCCGGTTCAGCAGGTTTCACCGAGACCCACGCTCGGGCCCTCGGTCTGCTGGGAATATCCTCCCATTTTACGTCCTCCAGCTTGGCTCCTGGGTAGACATCCTTGAGCGCGGCAGCCGCCGTCATGTGAAGGGCCGCTGAGCGAGCATCTTGACAGGCGATGGCTTTCACCGTGACTTGATGCCACCCGTCCTCACCCTTTTGTCGGTGGCCCACCATTCGAGGAACCTGTCTTGGAGCTCGGCTTCGACCACATGCAATATATCTCGAGCTACATAACCGCCCTTGGCGCCCTGGACGCCAATTAGGGTCTTACCCCTTCCCACATTAGCAAACGATCGGCTTTCCGGATTTCTAATCTGAGGTGCAGTACCGCCGCCTGACTAGGTTGACGGATGTTCCCCGGTAAAAAGGCGCTTACCAGTGGCGGTTTTAACCGGTTTTCCTCCGGTACCCCCCGTCATGGATTGGCCCGATTGGGTTATCGGAGCCGTCCTCGCTGCGGTTTCTGCTTGAAGATGGTGGCCCGACTCAGTCTCCTTCCCCGTCTTCTTATGACATTGTTTCTCAGTCGTTGATGTAAAGGGATTGGATTTTCCCTCCGGTACTTTAGAAGGAGTACCGAGCTTGTTTGCGGTTTTTGATTTTGTATTTAAAATATTTGACATGTTTGGTCACACGAGTAGGCTAGGCGGGAAGCTGAGGCATAGCCCGCTTGCCCAGTGAAGCCTGATTTAAACTGGATGTCGGCAGGTATCCAAAGTTCGCATAGTCAAACCGAGCACCCCTTCGGCGATAAATCCATCAGCAAATACTGCTTCAACCAGGATTGGGGTAATTTCACTGAGAGTTTTCTTCTCTCAGCCCGACTACAATTAGCCGTGGCAGAGACCTGACCGCATGGAGTGAACTTCAAACTGCAAAAGTGCGCAAATTTTTTATATTTTATTAAAAAGCATACACGATTATTTTAGTACTTTGACATTTTCTTTAAAATCATACGAGGGCTGTCCGATAAGTTTCCAGCGTGACATTAGTTTTAAAACTGTTTTTATATTTCAACATAGTCTCCTTCTAAGTCAACATGATGCTCCCTACTCTTCAGCCCCTCCAAAAAATAACAAAAGGGAACAAAATTGAAATTTTTGCGTGTTGATTTAAAACTGATTGAAGTTTTGTACTAATTTGAGGTCGCTGGTTTATTGTTAATTGTTTAAGGTTCAACTATGGTCAGTTAAACTAATGATAGAAAGTAATTACATGAATACAAAAACATTGACTATGGCTATTACCCTGACCCGGTGGGACTGATTTATTGGCCCAAGCATCCGAGTATTGGTCACAGAATAACCGATAGCGTATAAAGTAGGAATAACTTAAATTAAATTATTCGTAAACAATGATTTGAGCTTAGTGGTATTAGTGTCAAAGGAAAACAGATGAAAATATGTATTATAGTTACGGCAAAGGCTACGGAAAGATTAATGGTCAGAGTAATTAGTAAGACAGAAGAAAGTGCAAAATTTCATATCTGATCTGATTTCCATTTTTATCAATCAGATCGCGTTTTAAGTTACAGGTATTAATGGTTTTGTTTTAACTTTTTCCTTCATTAAAAGTTCAAAATGTCATTAATTTACTCCTCATTACCTTTTTTAAAGGTAACAGTTACATCTTTAAGAAAACAAAACAAGTTCGAAAATCGCTTGATGACTTTTTAAAGATACAATTTTTGGAAAAAAGTCAAAAATACTTTGAAAACCTGTAACTTAAAGACGCGACCTGAAGGAGAAGATGGAGATCATATTTGAAATCAGCGAACTCAAATTAGTAAAAAAAAAAACTTCCTTAAAGTTCTGGGAAACATGTCTCTGTAATGGTTGTTAAATTTTGCGCAGTCAACATAAAAGGCATGAACATAACTAAATGTTTTTAGACGAAAACTGTGATTTTTTGACTCTATACCCGTACTCAAAATGAGTTAAGGGTATATTGTATTAGTGGTAAAAGTGGATGTGTGTAACGCAGAGAAGGCAAATTTTCCGACCCCATAAAGTATATATATTCTTGATCAGCATCAATAGCCGAGTCACTGTCTATCTGTCCTACTGTCCGTCTTGTTTGACGCCTGGTTCTCAGAGACTATAAAAGCGAGAGCAACCAGTTTCCAGTTTGTTTCCAGACTCATGTGATATCACACTGAATCAAGTATCTTTCCAAATTTTACCACGCCCCCTCTGCCTTCAGAAAGGCATCTGTGGCATCCACAATTTTAAAGATACGATAAAACTGAAAACACAGTATCGTAGACTATTAGACTGCCGAATCTGAGTCATTATTATAGTCAGAATGAAGAAATTAATTTTCATTTGCTTACCTCACCTCCTCTGGCGATGCTGACGCTACTTATTTTCTTTCTTGCTCGCACACTTTCTGCCCTGTGCAGTGCGCGAGCGCCTCCTAGCGGAGGAGATGTAGACTCTAAATGGTAGATGTAGAATATTTGTTCTAGATGTATACTCTAAATTTTAGATGTAGATGTAGTTAACAGAAGTAGCAAAAAAATGTAAAATGTAAAATTTTAAAATTTCTATTTAAATTTTAATCATAAGCTCACAAATTCATATACTGACTGAGTACGGGTGAAAAGTAGAGTCGCGACTAGAAGCGACTCACGTTCCTTCTCGTTATACCCGTACTCAAAAAGAGTTAAGGGTATATTGTATATTTGGTAAAAGTGGATGTGTGTAACGCAGAGAAGGAAATTTTTCCGACCACATAAAGTATATATATTCTTGATCAGCATCAATAGCCGAGTCGATAGAGCCATGTCTGTCTGTCCGTCCGTCCGTCATTCCGTCTGTCCGTCCTGATGAGCGCCTAGATCTCAGCGACTATTAAAGCTAGAGCAACGAAATTTTGTTTCCAGACTCATGTGATATCACACTGTTACAAGTGTATTTCAAAAATTCGTTCGGCCTTCCGCCATCACAAAGAACGAAAATCTGTGGCATCCAACATTTTAAAGATACGATAAAACTAAAAACGCAGTATCGTAGAGAATGACCATATCTAGCAGATGGCCTAATCTGAATCAGATCGGATCATTATTATAGCCAGAATAAGGAAATTAATTTTCAGTTGCTTCCCCCACCTCCTCTGGCGATGCTGTCGCTACTCATTCTCTTTCTCGCTCGCACACACTCTGCCCTGTGAAATGCGCGAGAGCCCCCTAGCGGAGGAGATGTAGAATCTAAATGGTAGATATAGAGTATTTGTTCTAGATGTATAATCTACATTTAAGATGTAGATGTAGTTAACAGATGTAGCAAAAAAATGTAAAATTTTAAAATTTCTATTTAAATTTTAATCATATACTGAGTACGGGTATAAAAGTAGAATCGCGACTAGAAGCGACTCACGTTCCTTCTCGTTTTTATATTAATTTGTAAACAAGAAAAAATTTTTTAAAATTTAATTTGGTTTTTTTTTTAACTGCAACGATATTTCTGGATCTGATGGGCAAATTAAAATCAATGTAGGCACAGCTTAAAGACAGTATTGTTGGCGTGCTTTGGATATTTTTTTCAACTGAATACGGTAAACCGTTTTCAAGTTAGTCGACTATATGTAGGGGAAGTGCCTTAAGTTTGGACATAGCTGTATATTGCGAAAACTCGATCTTATAAGAAAAACCCAAGTACAGAGCTTGATTCAGCGGCCCCGATTACCTTAAAAACAACATTCAGTTCTTAATCAACAAAACCCTTGTTCCATTGTGTAACACGACAAAATCGAAATTTTTTTCCCTCAATGATCCAAACCTACTTTTTCTGATAGCAAATGTTTAAAATTGTTTAAAATTGTTTTTTTCACATAACTCAAGTATCTTATGTCTGGTTGTGAATAACTTTTCTATTCTGAAAAGATAATTCAAACAGCTAGAAGTACAACTCCTTTTCGTTTTCTTTGTTACCAATTGGCAGTTGGGCCCGCAACCTTCAAAAATGTATTTTTTGCTAATTTTTTCATTTATTTGGTTTGGTTAACGAATTTAAGCTTCAAAGTTTCTCCATAGATTTTAATTAGCAATACCTGAAACGACGCCTAAATAATGAACCTATACACAACAAAGAAGATATAATAGAACGCAGGATTTGAATGCTTTATATTTCCCAGACGGTAAGCTGAAATCACAAAGTTTCGGCTTTACTTCTAGCTTTTTAAATTATCTTTCGTGAACAGAAAAGTTCTTCACAACTAGACGTAAGATACTTGAGTTATGTGAAAAAAAGAAGCGCTACCTCTGAAAAAATCTTTAAAATAATACCAGATTTCGAGAATTCTTCAAAATAACAGTTCTTCCATAGAAAAAAACATATCATTAAACCATTTCTAAGCCCTAAAAGTTTAAGAAAAAATTTGGTTTTGTTCCTTGGGGAAAAATCGTGTGGGATAGTGTAATTGGCTCCACGACTATCCAAAAAAACTGTTGCCATTACTTTTCCAGTCAAAATAACAGTGTTCTCTGTTTTGGTGGCTGATACCCCATCGCGATCCACTGTTTGCATTCGAATTTTGTTTCTGGAGTATGCTGTCTTTCTAAGATTCTGTCTTTAGGCACTAATCACTAATATTAACATACCTTTCCCGTAATTAGTACTATTTCTTAGCTATCTTTGCATGTTTAGCTCTTTAGTTGTGTTTAGCTCTAATTTTCCTCGAATATTAGTCTAACCTCTATCTTTCCTGCATGTTCGCGATCGGTTCGGTAACACGCGTCGCGCGTCATGCGGCAGCGCCCCCCGGTCGGTTGGGCGTGAGGAGGGGCTGCGATTCTAACCTGGGTTCCGCGCGTAACAGGCTTCGGCTTGGTGTCGCATGGGCCACTTGATGGTGCAGTCATTGCATATTAACGTCCAGACATAATAATCTTGGCTTTATCTCTTATTTTGATGTTGCGATCGTCCAAAACAATTTTTTGTGAATTTTGTGATTTTGTATTTTTGTTAGGGATCACATTCAGCAGCCCAGATTTTACAGATTCTAATGAAGATTAATGAAGAGGAAGAGTCACCATTGAAACCGTCCATCTCGGTTTTAATTTGTGTAGGCGTATTGCCTTTCAAGTGAAAATATCTTTTGATTTTCAACTTTTTCCTTTTTTACAAAAGTCGTGTTTAATTGATTGTGCAACGATAACTATACTATCGATGCGGCTGATATTTTGACGGAAATACATGAAATGATGCCTTATTACAATACCAAAGTTTGGCTGACAATTATGACATGATTATGTTTACATTTTGTATATGCAAAAATTAGACTTTGAAATTCAATTAAAAAATAACCATGTCCGACCGCAGAATAGTTTCTGCACGTAAATTCTTTAGGCCTGTAAGCTCTCAAGTTCTTTCATGCATACGCAGATACGATAAAGTCACGCTTAAATTTAAACAAAACGTAAGATAATTCAGGAAATTGGTATTTTCCTTTTTATTCTGTTTACAGAACAAAAGCAAGTATCTTGCTCTTCAATAGAACAAACGAAACTTGATTTCTTGACGTCTCAAGAAACAATTAACATTTCCGGTCTCGTTTTAAATGTAAGTATGTACTTTTTTCTTGAATGATTTACATTTTTTTAAATTGTTTATAGCAGAACCGTCCTAAATTGTTTTATACTTCGTAGATGAAAAAATCATTCTTGATTCCATTTCAGAAATGCAAAAAGGAAATTGATGAAACCGAAACTGCAGCAGCACTCAAAGATATTTTATTAAAAGGAAAAAAGTCGAATTGCTTGTCGTCTTTTAATGACAACTGTGAAACTGCGGAATTGACTGTACCGCTTAATCTTGTTTCCAGTGAAAATAATTTGAAGTTTACATAAAACGCCAAAAATATTCGTGTTTTAGAATGTTAACACAAAGTGTTTTATTTATAAACTATGGCAGAAGGGAAAATAAAAGGTGTTGAATTAATTATTCCTGAACATTATAAATATAAGTTTAATCCTTTAAATGTAAACTTGATTAATTTGTATCATTAGGAACTAATACCAAAATACTTCTATAATAAGACTACATAAAATTTGTTATTGCAAGTTTAACCTTTTAAAATAAAATCACAATTAACAACTTAGTCATTAAGCATGGACATAAATACTTAATGAATCTAATACAAATAAAAACTTGTATTGATATTTATTATAACCATTTTACAGTATTTTCAATATTTAAAACCACTACTTGGTTCTATGGATATTACATAGGATTTTAACAATGAATTATTTAGCTCTCAACGCAATTTCAAATTTATCAAGTTACAAAAAATTGTTTAAATCTCTTGCCTATATGAAAATCATGTGATAATAAAATAATCTCCATAAACATTTTAATAGTTAAACTATGCAAAAAGCAATAATAATATGCAAAATTTTCAAGGAAATATTAAAATTCTATACAAATTTAAGACATTTTAATTTTAAAAACTATATGCTGTTTTCGAACCTAAAAAAATCTTATTAAAGTAAGATTTCAAATTAAGATAAGATACAAGATTAATGCACATTTATTTTTTCAAATATAATACTCAAAACATATTTTAAAAATTATAATAAACTTTTTATCTCTATTTATTCGATTAAAACGCGCTTTCGCCACGGCTTAATTTCTACAAAATGTTATTACCACAATGAGAATGTTAAAACTGGAAGCTCATAGCATATGTATGTCGGAAAACATTTCTGTTTTTGAATCAATAAATTAAGGAACGTGCAAATGTTTATTTTTTTGAGTATACCTCATTGAAATGCAATGGCTGCATCATTAAGTGAACCAAGCGACCGCAAACTGAAGTTTGTTACGCGCAGATCACAGCAGAAACACAACCGACAGAGGTTCACTGCGTGTAATAGAATATGTCTCGTACATGTAAGACGAATATATTTTAGATTAGTATTCAAGGTTACTTATAATTCAATTAAAATAAATGAGGTAAGCCTGCATCTAAATTACAAATAAAAATACTAAATACTTAAAAAGTATTTTGTAGGTTGAGGCGGCAGTCGGGATCACCGACACACTTTAGCCGGTTTCGGCCCGTTGTGTTACCGCTTTTGGCTCATTTCCTCTTCCCCTAGTAAGACGCGATGTCAACAGTTATCCCATCCGAATGCTCTTATGAAGTTGCAGTCTTCTTGGGACATATTTACTTATTATTCGCCAACAGATTAAAGTATCACCCAGAGAGGAAAATATACGGCAGAAGCGGAGATCCTGACCGCCATGAAGGATGCCCTTGTACGCCCGTTTGTCTGCGAGTTCAAGGGTATCAAGTGGTATAAGGGAGCCAAAGCAGTGACCTGTGGCAATGCAGAAACTCTGCAGTTTCTCAAAATCACGGTCCAAGGTTTTGGTGAACTTTAGCCAGGAGCGGCACTCTGCGTGGTCCCCACGGATCAGATTTCCAGGCGAACGATCATGACGGTTTGGATACCTCCCCCAATCAAGGCGGAACAACACTCGCTCTGATCAAGGCACAGAACCGGATCCTGGAGACATCTGACTGGACCATCACAGGGGCGATAACGCGAGACAAGGCGAACGGCAAGGAATTCTGGATCAGCTTTGGTTTGGAAAGGCAAGGCTTTCCTTGCACCCTGGCGGTAGGAGTACCGCGACACCTCAGGTCCGCTGAACAGCAAGAAGGCGGTGCAGATTTATCTGCATCACTCAAGTGTACCATCGGTAGACCTGCTGCGGTTTATGGAGGAGAAGGCGGTGGACGTGGCCCTCATCCAAGAGCCCTGGATCGTAAGTGAAAGGGTTCGGGAACTGAACGCTCGCCTACCGCAATCCCAAGCGGACAGACTGGAACCGCAATCCCAAGCGGACAGACTGGAATCGCTTCTCCGCAACCGTAAAGATGGTGTTTCTTCAATCCTGCCCGAAAAGCCGACGCCCAAAGTCCAATCACAACCCGTGGTGACACGGGAGCTGAGCGAAGAGAAGGGAATAGAGGAAACTCTTCAACAAAGCAAAAAGACAAACACACAGGAAAGCTGTGCTGTGAAGCTGTGCTTCAATAAATACAAGAACACCTGTAGGAGAGCGAAAAGGGAGTCATGGGCAGCCTACTGCGATGCACTAGATCAGAGGACGGCAGCTTCCTATACACTGTGCATAGAGAGACATTTTAGGCAGAGCAGTCGGAACACGTACAGAGTAAAGACTTCGTAATTCTGCCCGGCTGACGTAGCGGCAGTGAAGCCAGCTACGGGCTATGCACAAAACTTCGTAATTCTGCTCGCAGCGGCAGCGCAGCATTCGTGCACTACAAATGCTCGGCTTTCGCAGCGGCAGAGAAATATCTGATGTCGTCGCACACAAACGCACAAAAAAATGCGTGAGTATTGTTGCCGACCCCTGCCCTAGATGGTACCACTGAGGCCTCAAGGCTTCGACGTGTCTGCTGCTCCGCAGCCAGGACGGTACTTTCGCATAGAGCAGCCAAGAGTCCCTAGAGCTCCTCATGAGTACTCACTTCCCGGGGTGCTCAGATGTCACCGGTGGCGAATCCAACGCCACCAATGACACTGAGTATCATCAAGGAGAGGAAATCGAGGATCTCATCCGAGATATAATGGCACCAGACAAGATTATCTGGGCCATTAAGTCAATCAGTCCCTACAAGTCACCGGGGCCGGATGATATCAGACCAGCCATTCTGCAGGTAGCTTGCCTGCACCTACCATGGCTGAAGAAAATTGTCGAAGGATGCCTCCTAACTGGGTACGTTCCCCAGGGGTGAAGGGAGGTGAGAGTGGTTTTTATCCCCAAGGCCGGGAAGATAAACCACATCTCCTCAAAGGACTAAGACCCATTAGTCTGTCCTCATTTTTGCTTAAAACGATAGAACGACTAATGAATCTACATAATCTACCTCAAAGGTAGATCAGTTGAGACTGCACTACACGAAGTTGTTGGGCACATCGCGCACATCAGGATCGAGTCAATAATGACCGCATTTGCCAAGATTGGCACACATCCGACGGTAACCAGATGGCTAGACAGCGTTCTCAGAAACAGAACGATAAGCTCCAATTTAGGCTCCTCTTCAAGAAAGGCGGTTACACGATGGACACCGCAGGGAGGGGCTATATCCCCTCTCCTGTGGAACTTGGTCCTCAACGACCTTCTTCTTCAGCTGGGGAGGAGCGGATATAAGGTTACAGCCTATGCGGATGATCTACTAATACTGGTAAAGGGTAAATTACTGCCCACAATCAGTGACCTTCTGGAATCTGCACTGGGGCCAACCGCAAGCTGGGCACGTAAGAACGGTTAAGTGGTCAATCCTCAAAAAAAAGAGCTGGTGCTGTTCTCACGAAGATATAAGATACCGAGATTTAAAATACCAGCAATCGATGGAACGACACTAGAGCTATCGAGCGAAGCCAAGTATCTTGGTGTCATCCTTGACTCCAAACTCTCCTGGAAGTGAAACACAGAGGAAAGGAAGAAAAAGGCAATGGCAGCTTTCTACCTCTGTAGGAAACCCTTTGGACGGACATGGCGCCACAGCCGCACATCATCCATTTATGTACACACCGGTAATAAGACCCATTCTGACATACGGAGGAATGGTTTGGTGGAGCAGTTAACACCAAATCCCACCTGGAGAACCTACGTAGAGTCCAACGGACAGCATGCCTTGGGGTCACCGGATCTCGCAAATCCAACTCGCAGGCGGCTCTGGACACCATGTTAGACCTGTAATCAATGGACCTCCACCTTAAGTGCAGGGCTGAGACAAGTTCCGCTAGGTTACTAGCCGCGCATCTCTTCAAGCCATCGCCTTATGGCCACGCCACCATAATTCGCAAGGAAGAATGGGGAACGGCCAGCGGGAGCGACTACTGTGTTTCAGAGTTCTCGTGGAAAATAAACTTTAAAGGACACATACCGGACAGGGAGAAATGGAGGAGTAACACTGCCCTGGGGCAGAACGAGCTATCAATTTTCACCGACGGGTCAAAGACGGTTGAAGGGACAGGAGCTGAAATCTTCTCTGAGGAGCTAGCAAAAGCATATCCCTAAGACTACCAGCTACCTGCTGGTGCAGTGTATTCCAGGCGGAGATTTATGCAGTATGGCAAGCGGCAGAGCTGGCATACGGCTCTCCGAGGAACATAGCAATCTGCGTTGACAGTCAAGCTTCCTTCAAAGCCCTGTTATCCTGCAAGACCACAAGCAGAATCGTACGTAATACGGTGAACGAACTAAACCAGATCAGCGCGCACTCAATCACACTCACGTGAATTCCGGGTCACATTGACATCGCCGGCAACGAGAGTGCGGACGAGTGCGCCAGAACTAGATCGGCTAAGCCAATGTCGGACGCAGTCAGCGTCAGCGAACCAGAAAAACTGGTTCTCTTTATAGAGGCATCGGGATAGTTCGCGAAACCTCCTTAGGCACCGGACAATATCCCGTGACGAGTGTGGGCATCACAATGGGCAGACTTGCCTCCGTATGAACTCGACTTCGGTCGAGTGGCCCTATAAACCTAACGATACCTAACCTTACAGATTAAAACATAATCCTTAACTTCCTAAACTAACTTTTTTCCATCTTAAATAATAAAGAAACTAAATAAATACATTTGTCGGATCATAATAATATTCCCAGTGTATTTTGGTCTGTCGGTTGCCTACGAATCCCCTTTTTGATTGTTCTCTGTGTATTATCACTGTTTCCTTTGTACTTCGCTCTTTGTCGTATGTCTCATCTCCTTGGTCGAGTTGCATCTGTTTCTATGTCGGCCCAGGTGTTCATTACCGAGTGTGTTCTGAGAAACTCGCCCGGAAAAGATCAAAGAAGCGAGAGAAAGGGAGTACACGTCGAGCGTATTCCTCTTCGGTAGTGAGCGCGAGGTAGGCAGATATAGAGACAAATGGAATTTGCGTGAGGAGCAATAATTGTCTTGGAGCTCTGGCTTGCAATACCGAGAATGTAGTTGCGTTTGAGAGTTTGCCCACACCACGTGCCAAGCGGAGTAATTCGCTATTGTCGTAGAACCCTTTTAAAATTGCGGATCCAAATCAGGACAATATTAATAAAACACATACATATAACAAAATCATACATGAAAATACACAAGGTTACTTAATCAATATGTACATACAGTTATATTAAAAAAAACGAGAAGGAACGTGAGTCGCTTCTAGTCGCGACTCTACTTTTATACCCGTACTCAGTCAGTATATAAACTTGTGAGCTTTTGATTGAAATTTTAAAAAAATTTAAAAATTTTACATTTTACATTTTTTTGCTACATTTGTTAACTACATCTACATGTAAAATATAGATTTTACATGTAGAACAAATATTCTACATCTCCTCCGCTAGGGGTTGCTCGCGCATTGCAGAGGGCAGTGTGTGCGAGAGAGAAAGAAAATGAAAATCGTCAGCAGCGCCAGAGGAGGTGGGGGAAGCAACTGAAAATTAATTTCTTTGTTCTGGCTATAATAATGATTCGATCTGATTCAGATTCGGCAATCTGATAGATATGGTCATTCTCTACGATACTGCGTTTTTAGTTTTATCGTATCTTTAAAATGTTGGATGCCACAGATTTTCGTTCTTTGTGATGGCGGAAGGCCGAACGAATTTTTGAAATACACTTGTAACAGTGGGACATCACATGAGTCTGGAAACAAAATTTGGTTGCTCTAGCTTTTATAGTCTCTGAGAACGAGGCGCTCATCAGGACGGACAGACGGACAGACGGACGGACAGACAGACATGGCTCTATCGACTCGGCTATTGATACTGATCAAGAATATATATACTTTATGGGGTCGGAAAATTTTCCTTCTCTGCGTTACACACATCCACTTTTACCACAAATACAGTATACCCCTTAACTCTTTTTGAGTACGGGTATAAAAAATACATATTCCGAAAAGTATATTCCCGTCCCACTCTTATTATAATGGCCTAAGGAAAAGACAAAACACGAAGTGCCAACGAAATTCGTTTCCCACGGTACCGGTGCACACCGATCACATTATCTGGGACATTGGACACTTGTTGGGAGGCGATTGCCTTAGGTAGCCTCGGCTACCGTGTAGTCCACTGACACGAGCGAGCCAGTCAGCAGTCTCCAACTGGCCTTCTAGAGGATATTGGACACTGGCTGGAGAACTATTGATAAGGTAACCCTCTGTTACCGATTCAAGAAAACCGGTATAAGGGACTGCGTGGATTAAAGACCCACGGCCATCAACAGCAAAAAATATAATAGCCAAGCTAAACTCACCAACAACTCCTCAATAACAAATCCGCGTTCTCACGTTATCCGGGCGCGAAAAAAATCGCGAAAATCGTGTCCATCCTACAAGTGCCGTCAGTACCGCAATAGAGAATAGAGAACTGCAATGAGTCTGGTCGAGCCTGTTCGATACCCATTCAAACAATTATTTTCAACTCAACTCAAACGCTTAGCAGATTTATGTTTCTTCGTGTTTCTTCAGACGAAGCCAAGCTTCGGGTTCGGGCAGGTTCGAACACACATTGAATTTTCGGGTACTTTCCGTTCACCTGTTCGATGTGTTTTCGTTCAAAGTCCCGATTAAACCTTTGGGTATGGGACGCATGCATGATTGTTACCGAAGTGTACGAAGTCCCGAAAAGAGCAAGAGCATTTTTGACTTCGGGTTTCTTGCACATGAGTTTACTTGGAGTAAAGCCAAGAAGCTCGAGTTAGTTAAAAATCAAATAGATTTCAAAGGGGGAATGGATTTCGAAAATTAACATTTTATTTTATTTATATTATCTATATATAAAAAAAGTCGTGTTAATTACACTATTTATACCTCAAGAACGGCTGTACCGATATGGCTGAAAATTGGTGTGTAGGTAGCTTAGAGCGAGGAGACCAGAATAGGATACTGTAAACGTCACTATAAAACGTATAACAAAAAAGAAACACATTCGGAATAACAATACGAAAATTACAGCTATGTAATGCCAAAGCGATCCATTTGCATGAACTTTGCTTTACTAGGAGATGACACGTTATTATACTTGGAATGCTTCAGCGAAGAATTTTCAAAGACGGAAGCAAGGCGTTCTACTGATGCTTTTGGTCGTATGTATACAGTTCATCCAAAGAATGATGAATGTTTCTATTTGCGGTTTTTGCTGGTAAATGTGCGTGGGCCAACGTCTTTTGAGACAATACTGACTGTTAATGGTATAATATTCCCAAAATAACTTATTAGAAAACGATGGGATACGACAATCGCTGAAGCCATTATCTCTGCATCTCCAAGTCATATACGCACATAATTTCCATCAAAGCCATGTAACCTGTGGCACAAATACAAGGATAATATGTTAGAAGCTATTTTACATCAAATTCGTATCAGTTCCAGAAATCACGATATTGAGATGAATGAGGAGATACATAATCGTGCTTTTCTCTTGATCGAAGTATGTGTTACCTCATGTGCAGTAGTTTATTAATCAGGTTAGGAATGCCAGCGCCAAATCGTGAAATGAATGACGCATTTAATCGAGAATTGGAACGGGAACGTGAATATGATCACCAGGAATTAGATTTAGTAGTTCAAACGAATGTACCCCTGTTGAATTCCAAACAAAAGGAAGCTTATGATACTTTAATGAAGGCAATCGATGATAAAAATGATGCTTTATATTTCCTAGATGACCCTGGTGGAACTGGTAAGACATTCCTCATGTCAGTAGTTTAAGCCAATGTTCGTGCGAGATCCAACATAGCGGTTGCAGTTGCTTCTTCTGGAATAGCAGTCACATTGTTAGAAGGATGCCGTACGGCTCATTCAGCATTAAAATTACCGTTAAATCTTCAAACTATTGAAGAACCAACGTGTAATATTGCAAAACACTCAGCAATGCCAAAGTTTTATCGGCATCGAAAATCATCATCTCGGACGAATGCACAATGGCGCATAAACGTGCATTAGAAGCACTTAACCTAACATTGAAAGATTTACGCAATGACTCAAGATGTTTTGGAGGAGCAATGATTTTACTGTCTGGCGATTTCCGCCAAACACTGCCAGTAATTCCAAGATCTACGGCTGCCGACGAAATAAACGCTTGCCTCAAATCGTCGAATCTATGGCTCTATGTGAATAAACTGCAGCTGACAACAAACATGAGAGTTACATTGCTTAATGATACATCTGCTGAAGACTACTCTGAGCTGACTATCGGTAATGGTCAAGTACCTGTCGATGAGTAGGTTAGGTTAGGTTAGGTTGAGGCGGTTGTCGGGATCCCGACACACTTAGGTCCGGTTTCGGCCCGTTGTGATACCGCATGGAACATTTTCCCCCTTCCCTTGTGAGACTCTATGTTATCCATTATCCCATCCGGATGCCCTTATGAAGTTTGCAATCCTTCTGGGACCCATTGCAGACATATCTGAAATGTCGTTTAAGAAAGGTGAGCCCAAGTATTGAAGTCTCCTTCTGCTGAGTGCCGGACAGGAGCAGAACAGGTGTTCCACCGTCTCCTCCTCGTCCTCATCTCTGCAGCTACGACAGAAGTCGTTATAGGGGGCACCCAGCCTGTTTGCATGTGTGCCTATTAGCCAGTGTCCCGTGAGGGAGCGTATGACTGAGCTGCACCTTTTCCTGCTGAGTTTGCAGAGCTCGTCGGTGCGCTTCTTATTTATGTTGGGCCATGTTTGCCTAGTTATGCGACATAGTGGCACTGTTTGCCATCTGTCGTTTGTTAGTCGCTTATAATGCTCTGTTATTTTGAGCTTACAGGTGGCCATTGGCATACGAATGTCCTCCTTATCGTGGAGAAGGGGGATTGTTGTACCAGCTCTGGCCAGCTCGTCTGCTATACAGTTGCCTTCAATGTCCTGGTGGCCCGGGACCCATATTAGGCTGATTGCAAACTGATGTGCCATCTCATGAAGAGATTTGCGACAGTTTGCCACGGTAGCCGAGCTTGATGTTATCGCATTTAGCGATTTGATCGCGGCTTGGCTATCACTGTAGATATTTAGGTGAGTTGCCGTAGTGGCAGCTTCGTGAAGACAGAACAGGGCTTCCTTGATCGCTATGACTTCCGCTTGGAAGACACTGCAGTGATCTGGGAGCCTAAAGGAGTGTCTTATGTTTAGCTGTTCGGAGTATATACCCCCTCCGACCTTATTGTCCAGTTTTGAACCATCTGTGAAGATTTGTATGGCTCCGTCTGGGCCTGGAGGTCCCTCGAGCCATTTGTCTCTCTGGGGGATGATTATTTCAAAAGGAGTATCTATGTACTCCTTTGGAATGCAGTAGTCCGTTTTTGTGGGGACGATGTTATTTCCGTTAAGGATGGATGCGTGACCGATGTGCTGTGACACCCATTGGTCGGAGTCTCTTAGACGAATTGCTGCCATTTCTGCCTTCTCATACCCGCATGGTCAAGGCTCTGGAGGCATAAGATGGCGTTTAACGCATCGTTTGGTGTGGTGCGTAAAGCTCCACTGATGCATAGGGCGGCAGTACGCTGTACCTTGCCCATTTGGTTTGTGATGGTCCTTTTTGATAGGGCAGGCCACCACACGGTAACTCCGTAGAGTAGTATTGGCCTAACTATTGCTAGGTATATCCATTGGACTATTCTTGGGTTCATGCCCCATTTCATCCCTATGGCCTATTTACAAGTGTAGAGGGCTATCGTGGCCTTCCTCACTCTGTCTTTGATATTCAGATTCCAGCTGAGCTTCTTGTCAATTACCAGCCCTAAATAGCTGGCATTGTCACTGAAGGGGAGCCTGCATCCGTTTAGAATTGGGGGCTGAGTGGCGGGACTTTGTATTTGTTCGTGAACAATACAAGTTCCGTTTTTGAGGGATTAACTTCCAGTCCACGCGACTTTGTCCATTCCGACAGTTGCGCGAGCTTTGCGGTCATTAGGTCGCAAAGTGTCTGCGGGAATTTTCCCGAAAAGATTATGGCAACGTCGTCCGCGTATGCCACCACTTTGCAGCCCCCCTCCAAGTTACATAGAATCTTGTTGACTGCTATGTTCCATAGAAGGGGAGACAGGACACCACCTTGCGGGGTGCCTCTGTTGACATACCTTGACTGAGTGGAAGATCCCATCGATGATGTCACCGTCCTGCATGTGAGCAATTGATCAATGAGCATCACCAAGTGATGGTCCACCCCTAGGTCAGTCAGGGCCTCCGTGATGGCTCCCGGATTGACATTGTTAAAGGCACCCTCGATGTCGAGGAACGCAACTAAGGAGTATTCTTTTACGCTTAAGGATTTCTCCACCGCTGAGATTACTTCATGGAGTGCCGTTTCCGTGGATTTTCCTTTCTGGTAGGCATGTTGTGCGCCTGACAGCCACTGAGGATTTATGGTTGATCTCATCTGTAGCCCGACTAGTCTCTCAAAGGTTTTGAGAAGAAAGGACGATAGACTTATTGGTCTGATTATTGGTATTTTGGGGTTGTATGTGAGGCTTTCCCTGCTTTTGGAATGAAGACTATTCTAGCCTTGAGCCAAAGCTGGGGAATTTTTCCCACTACCAGTATCTTCTTGAAGATACATTGTAACCAGTTTATGGCCATGTTCCCGGCTTTCTGTAATTGTGCCGGAAAGACCGGGTCGGGACCAGGACCCACCGGAGATTTGAAGGACTTAAAGCTGTTTACCGCCCAGCTAATGTTCTGTTTTGAGAGGATGTGTGCGATCGAGGCTATCGGGCCTTCAATTGTGGGGTCTTCCGGCTCGATGGTAGTACACCCAGGAAAATGGGTCTCAAGTAGGATATGTAGGGAGTGCTCGCTCGAGTTCGTCCACGTGCCATCCACTCTCTTGAGGTATCCCACCGAGGGGGTTGTTTTTGAGAGGATTTTACTTAGCCTTGCAGCTTCCGACGTGTCTTCAATGTCAGACCAAAATTTTTGGCAAGAGGCTCTTTTTGCTTTCCTAGTTTCTTTCTTGTATAGGGCTAGACTGCTTTTGTAGTTGCCCAGTGTTCATCCTCGCTGCCGCTTATGGCTCTATTGAAGAGGGACCTGAAGTTCTGTAGGATGTCTAGTTCTTTTGACAACCAAGGGGGTTTCTTTTTCCCTTTGGGTCTGGATTGGCATGCCGGTGAAGCTATTGACTCGGCGTGTGACCGAGTTTGAAGGACTAAGCGTCCGGAGAGTCCGGACATTTTGGTGGTGAGGTGGGAGGGGTAATCTCTCCATGCTTGCCCTATATTGATCCCAGTTGGCTTTCCTGGGGTTAATATAGTCCGTAGGTTTTGGGCTCGAGAGATAGTATTGTCTCGATAACCTATGGTCGGAGAAGGAGTGGTCCTCTAAGACTCTCCAACTTTTGCCTATGTCTGACATTTTGTGAGACACCAGGGTGAGGTCAATAACCTCCTGTCGGTCTTTATGATAAAAGTAGGGTCGTTACCTCGATTGCAGATAACAAGATTAGAGTTTAGAATGAAGCTAAAAAGTGACTTACCCCTTACATTTGTGTCCGAGCTCCCCCATTGGGTGTGGTGAGCGTTGGCATCGCAGCATATTAATTGGCCTGTGTCCGACCTTTAGCTGTCGCATGTTATCTTGCGAACGAGGGCACTGGGAGGATCGCTCTCCTCGTGAGCCATGTAGGTGTGTCCCCTGTAGCTCTAGGCTAGCCGCCGTGCTTTTGTAGTTCGCCATTGCTAAAATTATGGAGCAGAAAGATATTTAGGTGCTTTCTTGCCAGAATGCAGGTACGAATTTTACCTTCAGGTTGGGCTACAATCAGCTTGTAGTCCTTCGACGCCAATCCACAGACCTTGCCTCCCACCAGCCAAGGCTCTTGGATTAGCGCTATCTCTGCTCCGCGCGCGTCCATGCGGAGTATGAGGGCAGCAGATGCTGCTTTACAATGGTGGAGATTGATCTGTAGAAGTCTTAGAGACATCCCCAAGACCCACCTCCACCACTGTTGTGTCCGTATCTGAGTCGTCACTCACTTCGCCATGACACATAGCCTCGAAGTCTCTAATTAGAGTCGAGTCCGTTGAGTAGCCGTCTTGCTCCGGCTCCAGCTCGTTGTCGGGTGCCTCGATCTCCGAGGCAACGTCCTGCTCGACTGGGTTGTCGACAGAACGCGCCTCGGTCGCTGCATCCGACTTGTACACCTTGATGGTGACTGAGCTGAAGCCGAAGTTCACCTCTCCTTTATGGCGGGAAGGTGGTCCTCTATCGGGGCCAGCGACTCCTTATTGAGGACGACCACCGCCTGGTTTGTGGGGCCTTGTGTCGCCTCAACTTTGACCACCTTCCAGTCCTCTGTTGGAAGGTGGGGGTTGCATCGCTGCAACATCTTTAGGATGCGATCCGGCTCCTTCATGGAGGCGGGCACCCAAATTCGGGACCTGGGTCTACTGGGCACTTCGCTCCAGTCCACCGCGACTAGCTTCGCCCCGGGGTAGACCTCTCCGACTTGCGCTACCGCTGCTTTGTATAGCTGTACGGAGCGCTTGTCTTCGCAGGCTACAATTTTTGTGTTTCCCTGGAACCATCCCATATCCTTGCAGACTGGGGGTGGTCCAGGTTCCTTTTCCAGCAGCTCGAAGCAGCGGTCGGCCAGTGCCGCTTCTACCCACTTCCACTGGTTTCGGGGAATCCTTCCATCGGCGCTGCCTCTGTCCCCCAATGGCGGAATGTGCCGGACCTTGAGCGCTTCGCAGTGGGTCCTGGCGTCTCTTGCGAGCGTTGTCGCTTGGTTTGACGGCCTCCCTCGGTGGCCTGTGTCCGACCTTTAGCTGTCGCATGTTATCTTGCGAACGAGGTCACTGGAGGATCGCTCTCCTCGTGAGCCATGTAGGTGTGTCCCCTGTAGCTCGAGGCTAGCCGCCGTGTTGTCGCCATTGCTAAAATTATGGAGCAGAAAGATATTTAGGTGCTTTCTTGCCAGAATGCAGGTACGAATTTTACCTTCAGGTTGGGCTACAATCAGCTTGTAGTCCTTCGACGCCAATCCACAGACCTTGCCTCCCACCAGCCAAGGCTCTTGGATTAGCGCTATCTCTGCTCCGCGCGCGTCCATGCGGAGTATGAGGGCAGCAGATGCTGCTTTACAATGGTGGAGATTGATCTGTAGAAGTCTTAGAGACATCCCCAAGACCCACCTCCACCACTGTTGTGTCCGTATCTGAGTCGTCACTCACTTCGCCATGACACATAGCCTCGAAGTCTCTAATTAGAGTCGAGTCCGTTGAGTAGCCGTCTTGCTCCGGCTCCAGCTCGTTGTCGGGTGCCTCGATCTCCGAGGCAACGTCCTGCTCGACTGGGTTGTCGACAGAACGCGCCCCGGTCGCTGCATCCGACTTGTACACCTTGATGGTGACTGAGCTGAAGCCGAAGTTCACCTCTCCTTTGGCTGCCTCTATCGGGGCCAGCGACTCCTTATTGAGGACGACCACCGCCTGGTTTGTGGGGCCTTGTGTCGCCTCAACTTTGACCACCTTCCAGTCCTCTGTTGGAAGGTGGGGGTTGCATCGCTGCAACATCTTTAGGATGCGATCCGGCTCCTTCATGGAGGCGGGCACCCAAATTCGGGACCTGGGTCTACTGGGCACTTCGCTCCAGTCCACCGCGACTAGCTTCGCCCCGGGGTAGACCTCTCCGACTTGCGCTACCGCTGCTTTGTATAGCTGTACGGAGCGCTTGTCTTCGCAGGCTACAATTTTTGTGTTTCCCTGGAACCATCCCATATCCTTGCAGACTGGGGGTGGTCCAGGTTCCTTTTCCAGCAGCTCGAAGCAGCGGTCGGCCAGTGCCGCCTCTACCCACTTCCACTGGTTTCGGGGAATCCTTCCATCGGCGCTGCCTCTGTCCAGGACACCAATCAGTGTCCTTTCTTTGGCAATTTGCGCGAAGGATATGTTTGCCTGGACCCTTGAGCGCTTCGCAGTGGGTCCTGGCGTCTCTTGCGAGCGTTGTCGCTTGGTTTGGACGGCCTCCCTCGGTGGCTTCATGCCGAAGTCCGAAAGTACCGCTTCAGCCATTCGGCCGATGGGCTGATCTCCGTGCTCGTTTTCTGCCGACGGAGTATGTGCCCTGCACTCCTCTTTTCGGCGTACGAGTACTTGGCTTTCGCACTAGCTGACGGCAGATCGTCACCCTCCACTTTACCAGAAGGTCGGGCAGCCGCAGTATTGCTTAGCTGCCTCTCCAAGGTGTCCGTTTTGGGTTTCGACGTTCCGCTCACCCCCGATTCGGAATGGGACCCCACCAGGTTCACGCCAGTGTTTTCCGCCGTGCAGGTCTTCCCTGCTTTGGAGCGGGTCAGGCCAGGCCTTTGGGCCGTTGCCTTCTCCAGCTTGGGATTTCTCCCAGTCGGCATTTGCGGAGTGCCTTCCTCATTTGTTTTGCTTTTTATTTGTAATTTGTCCATATAGATCCCACGAGTTGCAGAGAAGGGGAACGGTCCACCCCGGCAGAGCTCCACACTACCCCGGTAAGGCATCATTTGAACAGGAGCTGCCAAGTCCCTGAGCTCTCCGTTTGCGACTGGGCTAGTTTTTATACCGGGCCCCCAGCCAGGCTGACTCTTGCCACGGGTCGAATGACACCTTAGTCCGGCCCGGTTTGAGGTGAGTGTTGGGGTTGGGATGTGGGTAGGTATGTGTGGGGAGAGGGGTGTGTGAGCTACTTAATGAGAGGCGGCACCACAAGCGCATCGTCAGTGTTGCTGCTTCGCGAACTAAATGGTAGATGTAGAATATCTGGTCTACATGTATAATCTACATTTTAGATGTAGATGTAGTCAAAAAATGTAGCAAAAAAATGTCAACTGTAAAATTTGAAATTTTTTTATTTTAATCATAAGCTCACAATATTATATACTGACTGAGTACGGGTGTAGAAGTAGAGTCGCGACTAGAAGCGACTCAAGTTCCTTCTCGTTTTGTTTTGTTTTTTCTCTAATAAAAAAAATTTAATAAATACCTAATAATAATAAATTCTAAATCTGCTTATTTATTGCCTTTAAGGCAGAACAGAGTTCCCCGGTTCAGCTAGTAATAATATAAAAATCAAAACAAAATATTAATATAAAACGAGAAGGAAAGTTTGAGTTGCTGCTGGACGCGAGTCTACTTTTATACCCGTATTCACTCAGTATATAAATTTGTGAGAACATTAAAATATTTTACATTTTATTGCTACATCTGTTATCAACATCTACAATGCCGATTATACATATAAAATTTATATTCTACATTTTGTATGCAGTTAAGATTCAACATCTTCTCCGCAACGGTCGCGCACTGCGCACTGTGCAGTCGGATTCAACTGTGGTACTGTCTTGGTTTCAAGAGAAACCATCCAAATTCAACGTGTTCGTATCTAACAAGATTTATGCAATACAGCAACCTACGAGGGGTATGGATTGGCGCTATGTCCCAACTGAAATGAACCCGGCTGACATTCTGTCAAAGGGAGCAGCGCCTCAGGAGCTCTTGCAGTCTAGTTTGTGGATGAGTGAGCCTGCCTTCTTGCAAGGAAAAATAAGTAGTTGGCCTGAGCGTTGTTCGCCCGAACTCAGTCTTCCGGAAATTGGTATTGCTGTCGTCTGAGCGTCATTTCGATTTCGTTTAAGCACATTACCTCATTCGGAATCATGATGCGCATTTTTGTATACGTTCATAAGTTCATCAGTAAGAAAAGGTCACCTGATCTCTCGCCTGAAGAACTTCGCAAAGGATCGCATTTGCGGTGTAGCATCGTTCAGCGGGTCCAACTGTATCCTGAGTACCGTGGTCTGCGGAAGGGGAACTGTGTGGAGTCCTTCAGCAGCATTATATCACTCTCGCCCTTCTTAGATGACGTTGGGTTGATTCGTGTTGGTGGTCGCTTCCGGCACTCAACTCTTGGCTTCGATTCACGGCACTCAATCATTTTGCCTTGGTATCATTCATTGACGTTCGCCATCATCATGCACTTTCATTGGAAGCATCACCATGCTGGTCCGCGGTCGCTACTGGAATCAATTCGCTTGCAGTACTGGCCCACCGGCGACATGAAAACTGTTGCTCGAGCGTAGCGGAAATACATCATCTGCTGCAGATCTAGACCTCATCTTGTGGAGCACATCATGGCTGACCTACCGAAGGATCGAGTGCAGGATCCGCCTGCATTCAGCGTCACTGGAATCGACTACTGCGGTCCCTTCTATTACGTAGGCTGCTATTTAAGTTTTTGCCCTAACTATGAAAAACACAACATAGGCGTCTGAATTTTTTTTTATTCTGATCAACTTTCTTTATGAATATTTAAACCTTTTTTGAAATATTTTAACCTAATTTCACAAAACTTTTGTGCACTCAGAAAAAGTATTCATAAAGCAGGTCTTAATCCGGGTTTTTTTGCTTTAAAACATCCATACCGTTGATTACTGATTTTGTTTCGATTTTGTATTTTTACATCCATGATTCGCCACGTGTATAGATGTTAAACAAAGCTTCTAAAGCACCACGATTGTATTTTTGTAAACTTTTCGATTTTTAGATATTGTAGGTTCCCACGCTATCACACCTTTTTTACAATGAGGTGGTCATGGAAAATCTTATTAATGGTCGTCATACTAATGCCCAAGGATACCTGAATCTCACAGTTTGTGACGTGACGATCTTGCTCAATCTTTTCGCGCACAGCATCGATATTTTTTTTTTTCCCTTTGTCTGGACGTTGATATGCAATGACTCCACCATCAAGTGGCCCATGCGACACTCAGTATTCACTCAGTATATAAATTTGTGAGAACATTAAAATATTTTACATTTTATTGCTACATCTGTTATCAACATCTACAATGCCGATTATACATATAAAATTTATATTCTACATTTTGTATGCAGTTAAGATTTAACATCTTCTCCGCAACGGTCGCGCACTGCGCACTGTGCAGTCGGATTCAACTGTGGTACTGTCTTGGTTTCAAGAGAAACCATCCAAATTCAACGTGTTCGTATCTAACAAGATTTATGCAATACAGCAACTTACGAGGGGTATGGATTGGCGCTATGTCCCAACTGAAATGAACCCGGCTGACATTCTGTCAAAGGGAGCAGCGCCTCAGGAGCTCTTGCAGTCTAGTTTGTGGATGAGTGGGCCTGCCTTCTTGCAAGGAAAAATAAGTAGCTGGCCTGAGCGTTGTTCGCCCGAACTCAGTCTTCCGGAAATTGGTATTGCTGTCGTCTGAGCGTCATCTCGATATCTTTTAAGCACATTACCTCATTCGGAATCATGATGCGCATTTTTGTATACGTTCATAAGTTCATCAGTAAGAAAAGGTCACCTGATCTCTCGCCTTAAGAACTTCGCAAAGGATCGCATTTGCTGTGCCGCATCGTTCAGCGGGCCCATCGGTATCCTGAGTACCGTGCTCTGCGGAAGGGGTACTGTGTGGAGTCCTTCAGCAGCATTATATCTCTCTCGCCCTTCTTAGATGACGTTGGGTTGATTCGTGCTGGTGGTCGCTTCCGGCACTCAACTCTTGGCTTCGATGCACGCCACTCAATCATTTTGCCTTGGTATCATTCATTGACGTTCGCCATCATCATGCACTTTCATTGGAAGCATCACCATGCTGGTCCGCGGTCGCTACTGGAATCGATTCGCTTGCAGTACTGGCCCACCGGCGACATGAAAACTGTTGCTCGAGCGTAGCGGAAATACATCATCTGCTGCAGATCTAGACCTCATCTTGTGGAGCACATCATGGCTGACCTACCGAAGGATCGAGTGCAGGATCCGCCTGCATTCAGCGTCACTGGAATCGACTACTGCGGTCCCTTCTATTACGTAGGCTGCTATTTAAGTTTTTGCCCTAACTATGAAAAACACAACATAGGCGTCTGAATTTTTTTTTTATTCTGATCAACTTTCTTTATGAATATTTAAACCTTTTTTGAAATATTTTAACCTAATTTCACAAAACTTTTGTGCACTCAGAAAAAGTATTCATAAAGCAGGTCTTAATCCGGGTTTTTTTGCTTTAAAACATCCATACCGTTGATTACTGATTTTGTTTCGATTTTGTATTTTTACATCCATGATTCGCCACGTGTATAGATGTTAAACAAAGCTTCTGAAGCACCACGATTGTATTTTTGTAAAATTTTCGATTTTTAGATATTGTAGGTTCCCACGCTATCACACCTTTTTTACAATGAGGTGGTCATGGAAAATCTTATTAATGGTCGTCATACTAATGCCCAAGGATACCTGAATCTCACAGTTTGTGACGTGACGATCTTGCTCAATCTTTTCGCGCACAGCATCGATATTTTTTTTTTCCCCTTTGTCTGGACGTTGATATGCAATGACTGCACCATCAAGTGGCCCATGCGACACCAAGCCGAAGCCTGATACGTGCGGCACCCAGGCTAGAAACGCAGCCCCTCCTCCCAGCCGACCGGGGGGCGCTGACGCATGACGCGCGTGTTACCGAACCGATCGCGAACATGCAGGAAAGATAGAGGTTAGACTAATATTCGAGGAAAATTAGAGCTAAACACATCTCAAGAGCTAAACATGCAAAGATAGCTAAGAAATAGTACTAATTACGGGAAAGGTATGTTAATATTAGTGATTTAAGAAGAGGAAGGGAATTAGTGGTGGATATTATAAGGTAGAGAGAATTACAGTCCGAGCATAAGACCCTAAACGGTTAATGCAAGGAATAATTTGATCTACATAGTGGAAGGAACTAAGGAGTAAAGTTTCTAGTAGATCTAACAGGAATCGTAAAGTTTATGCGGCTCATCAAGTCAGGGCTATCTACGTCACCTTTGATCGGTTGTGCATAAAAATCACACCAGGCATTTTTCTACGACTAACTAAGGTTGGAAGGTTTATTAAAAGCAATATACGAGGGTAAGATGGCAGTCTCACATCTGCATCCCAGTTGAGGCCACGCAGAGCAAAAAGTAAAAAGTTTTTCTGGACTGATTCTATACGGTCCTGGCGTACTTTGTACTGGGGGCACCATACACAAGAGCCGTACTCTAAAATCGGACGAACGAGTGAGATATAGAGAGTCTTCGTTGTATAGGGATCGTCAAACTCCTTTGACCACCTTTTTATAAAACCAAGCACGCCCATGGCCTTAGTTACCATGGTGGAAATGTGTTCAGAAAACTTTAACTTGGGGTCTAGTTTAACACCAAGATCATCAACCAATGTAATTCTCTCAAGAGAACCACCGCAGAGGGTGTAAGGAGCCAATATGGGGCTGGATCGATGAAATGTCATAACTTTGCATTTCGAGGCATTTAGGTGTAACATATTTGCACAACACCATGACTGAAAAATATTGAGATCGGATTGCAGGCGATACTGAAATGAAATGTCTTTGTACTGGACACAGAGTTTAACATCATCCGCATACATGCGTACTCGAGAATTTGTTAATACTGAAGGCAGGTTATTAATAAAGAGTGTGAAAAGTAGAGGGCCTAGATGGCTGCCCTGTGGTACTCCAGAAGTTACCTTAACAGGTGAAGAGAAGGAGTTTTTGAAGAAGACTCGTTGACACCTAGAACGAAGGTAGCTAGAAATCCATCTCAAAAGATAAGGTGGAAACCCTAAAAGGTCAAGTTTTTGTGCTAGAAGGTAGTGGTTTAAAGAGTTGAATGCTCTACTGAAATCAGTGTAGATAACATCCGTCTGAAAGTTACCTTGGAAGCCTTTAATGATAAAAGAGGTAAAATCTAATAAATTTGTGGTTATTGATCGTCGCACAGTGGGGCCTCAGCCGCAAATAGGTGGCAAAACTCAATGCATTTTTTGAGCGCTTTGGATAAATCCTATACACGAATTCGATAGAGTATTTTCCAAAGCTTTCAAAAATAAAGTTTTAAAAGAATCGGACTTTTAGTTTAGGAGATATGAGCAATCAAAGTTGAAAATTATTTCCGCGTGCAACAATTTATTCAACTTTTATTGACATACTGCATCTTTCAGGTAGAATAAAAATTTAACTGTGTGAGGTATCATTTTGTTTATGGTATCATTTACTAGGTGTATTAATTTTTATCAATATTCAATGAAAAACTGCTTTGTTGCACAGACAGTTCTAGAGAAAAACGTAATTTCCAAACCATCTAAATTTTTCTTTGGTTTTCAACTTTGACTTTAATTTAAAAAAAAACTACATTTTTGCTTTTCCGAAATATTTTGTATACGGGCTCGATAACAGTGACGCTACCTCGCACGAAAAACGGCCAAAAATGGGCTGTCGCTAGGTAAAGAAATATGCAAAGAGCCCGTATACAAAATATTTCGGAAATACAAAAATGTACTTTTTTTAAATTCAGATCAAAGTTGAAAAACTAAAAAAATCAGGTACTAATGAAACTATATACTCAGGTACACTAAATAGTTTAACCATTTTTAAGTTTTCGCTATCTAAATTATGTTGTTAGCTATTAATCCATTTGAAGGTAGATCTTTTTAACTGCGACCTACCTTTTTCAAAAGTTTTTTTAGCATTGCATATGCAGGATGGCCGTTATATATGACCTGAATTTGAACAAATTTTTTAACCTGCTTTTTATTTTGCCAAATGTTGGTATATGCATATGTATATATATTGCAGTCATTTTTTGGATGATTCCTGAATTGAAGAGGAAATTTTTGAATATGGCATTTCCCCATTGCATGCAAGAATAAGATGTATGGAGTTTATTTTAAAACTTGCATATACCATCCCGCGAACGGAAGAATCTTTTGACGATAGCATGCCAGCCAAAGAAAAACATAAACTCAGGAAAAAATTGATTCAAGACGAATTCTTTGCGAAACTTGGACTGAGGGTCGACTGCCCCAAAACAAAAACGATGGAAACTCATTCCGGAAATTTTTTAAGGAACACGAAATTACAGCAAAATAACTGAGTGGATGAAGGCATTATCCAAAGATTGGCTGTAATTTTGAATATTTTAAACTGCAAGGACAAAATTTACACCCGCAAATTTTGCGAATATGCCTCGAAGACTGCAGAGTTGTTATTTGAAAAGTATCCAGAAAAGAAGCTTACTCCAACGCTTCATAAAATTTTGACACACGGTTAAATTTTAATAGAACATGTTGGCAGCCTCTTCAGATCCATTTATTTCATCTATTAGACATGTGAAATCCAAAAAAGAATTACAAAGTATTTATTCTTCAGAAATGTTAGGATTATAGGATATTCCTAACGATCCATCGGAAATAGATGCATGTTTTATAGTAAACCAAAAATAAAAACAATTTAAAAAAATTTGTTTTTCTTTTCTTTTAAATTCTGTTTAAGTTAAAAATTAAATTTAAAATAACTTTTTATAGGATAATAGGCCATTAAAAATTCTTTATCGATCCGAAAAACTTGGAATTTATCATTTTGCATAGGAAAATATGCACTGGTAACTAAGTTCAACTTTGGCTATTAATTGTAAAGCTTCTCGATATTGTAGCTCCATGTACTTTTGAAGACAAAATTCTGAAAGTTTTTTCTTTTAAACGCAATTTATTTCATGAAGATAACTTGATTCGTTCGGAAGTTATTAATTTAGCAAGCTGAAATGGCCAAAGGCCCCACTGTGCGTCGTCTTCTGTTTTCGAATCCGAAGAGGAAGAAATGGATAATACTCTACCAATCACTGAAATGATGTTTTAAAATGTATTCTTTGCTTTGATAAGCCGCGGGACGTGGTATTTCAGCCTTGTAGGCACTTTAAAGTAATCACTGCGTGCTACAAAATTTTGGAACATCATTCCAATAACTCGATGTTGCTTTGCACGTATTGCGGACAAATAGTCAAAAGTCATATACAAGTTTACCAATAAATTATAAAATCAAACTAACAAATCAAAATCAAAATAAACTCAATATCAACATTTTTTGTAAAAATTGTAAAACTGATTCTCCCAGGCTTTTCCATTTTCATTACTTGCTCGTATATTCCACCTTCCTCGGATATCTTAATATACGAGCATCACTTGTCCGCTTGAAAAACTATTTCTACCTCGCTATCAGATAAAGCCCATATGATAGTTCTTAGCGATTTCAATTTGCCAGGTACGGTTTGGTCTTCGGTTAACGAGTCTAATAACCTTGTGCCCATGTCACGACATGACTTTATCGGCGGCTTGTTGGACCTATCCCTGTCTCAAGTCAATTCTTTGTGTCGATTGCTTGATCTGTGCTTTGTCTCGGAACCGACCACAGCGTTGCTAACCCGAGCCCTTCCGCTCACTATACCTGAAGACTCTTACCATCCTACATTCGAAGTGTTAGTCGATATTGGGCCTACTGTATTGGATTGAACGGGTAGGCTATCTGAACGTGTCTGTTGCTTTCGTAAAGCTGAGTTTACGAAGCTTAATAAACTCATTAGGGACTATGATTGGTCCGCTCTGTACTTGTGCACTGACGTTATGAAAGGCACAAACATATTTTACAATGTACTTGACACAATTTTTTATTCTTGTGTCCCACTTTCTTGTCCGATTAGATCTGGAAAGCCTCCTTGGTTTACCAAAGAGTTATGCAGTCTAAAAAACTTAAAATCAAGACTATATTAAAATTTCAAAAAGTTGGTTCTCCGACTTCTCTCTCTCGCTATGTATTAGCTCGGTCAAATTTCTCCGTTCTTAACGCTCAATGCTACAAAAATTACCTATCTCGATGCTGGATCGAGTTTTACAGCTTCGTAAATAGTAAGCGTAGAACGTCCGCACATCTATCCACGCTATCATTTCTAAATATGACGGCAAAAAATGATCAGGCAATTGCCGATCTTTTTGGCCAATTTTCCAGAGTTCCCGGCTGTGTACTCAGGTACTGTGCCGACGCTCTGTGTGGACCCCTGCATAAACTATTCACCCTATCAATTAATTCTTCATGCTTCCCCCCGATCTAGAAGGAATGTTTTATTATTCCTCTCCATAAGAATGGTAACAAGTCTGATGCTAATAATTATAGAGGTATATCTAAGTTATCCGCTATTCCTAAAATTTTTTAAAACATTTTAACTCCGCACTTGCAACATTTTTGCAAATCACTTATATCTCCATCTAAGCATGGATATATAGAGCGACGATCAACAACCACACATTTATTAGACTGACGTATTACCTCTTTTATCATTAAAGGCTTCCAAGGTAACTTTCAGATGGATGTTATCAGTGTAGAGATTTCAGTAAAGCATTCGACTCTGTAAATCACTCCCTTCTTGCACAAAAACCTGACCTTTTAGGGTTTCCGCCGGATTCCGGATGATGTTAAACTCTGTGTCCAGTACAAGGACATTTCATTTCACTCTCGCTTGCAATCCGATCTCAATAGCTTTCAGTCAAGGTGTTGTGCAAATATGTTGCACCTCGAAATGCAAAGTTATGACATTTCACCGATTCAGCCCCATGTTGGCTCCTTACACCCTCTGCGGTGGTTCTCTTGAGGGAAATACATTGGTTGATGATCTTGGTGTTAAACTAGACCCCAAGTTAAAGTTTTCTGAACACATTTCCACCATGGTAAATAAGGCCATGGGCGTGCTTGGTTTTATTAAAAGGTGGTCAAAGGAGTTTGACGATCCCTATATAACGAAGACTCTCTATATCTCACTTGTTCGTCCGATTTTAGAGTACGGCTCTTATGTATGGTGCCCTCAGTACAAAGTACACCAAGACCGTATAGAATCAGTCTAGAAAAACGTTAAGCTCTGCGTGGTGTTAACTGGGATGCCGGTGTGAGACTGAACTCTTAACCTCGTAGATGGCTTTTAATAAACCTTCCAACCTTAGTTAGTCGTAAAAAAATGCTTGGTGTGATTTTTATGCACAACCTGATCAAGGGTGACGTAGATAGCCCTGACTTTCTGACCCGCATAAACTTTACGATTCCTGTTAGATCTACTAGAAACTTTACTCCTTTGTTCCTTCCACTATGTAGATCAAATTATTCCTTTCATGAACCGTTTAGGGTCCTATGCTCGGACTATAATTCTCACTACCTTATTGTTCAGAGTGGTGACGGCGCTGGCGGGGCAACGGCTCTGTGGGCATTCCAGCCACACATCGCTGTTAGCATCATCTTATAATAACTTATAATATCCACCACTAGTTCCCTTCCTCTGCTTAAATCACTAATATTAACATATCTTTCCCGTAATTAGTACTATTTCTTAGCTATCTTTGCATGTTTAGCTCTTAAGATGTGTTTAGCTCTAATTTTCCTCGAATATTAGTCTAACCTCTATCTTTCCTGCATGTTCGCGATCGGTTCGGTAACACGCGTCGCGCGTCATGCGGCAGCGCCCCCGGTCGGTTGGGCGGGACGAGGGGCTTCGTTTCTAGCCTGGGTTCCGCGCGTAACAGGCTTCGGCTTGGTGTCGCATGGGCCACTTGATGGTGCAGTCATTGCATATGAACGTCCAGACAATTTGCAATAGAATGCAAAACAAAAGTATTTTTTCTGAAAAATCACGCGATTAAAAAAAAATGTTGCCTGCGGCGTTTTTTTCTTGAGAACAATTTGTCTTTCAGGGCTTCCCAGACTTCTTAACTTCAGCGCTTTTCCGCATTGAACACACAAAACATAAGTGCCCTATTCCTTAAAGTTATCTTTACAATAGGTTAGAATTGAGGGAGGCCTATTAACTGAATCGATGTAAAAATCCTCTGAGAAATGATTTCGATGTTTTTGCCACAATTCAGTTGGCTTTGCTGGACTAAACGTGACTTGATGACAATGTAAGATGACAAGTGTAAGATCCCAATGCATGTCATTCTCAATAAAATTCAATCGTTCGCATGCTTTGCGATACGTCCCACACATTTCTTCATCAACAAAAATGCAAATGATATTGGTTCACGAACATTTATTAGCAACAATTGCAAATAATAACACTCTTGATTGTTGGGAAGTACTGTATAATTTGGTCCTATCGCATCTGAGTGAAACAATACTGGCTGGCCTTTGAAAAACTTCGGAGTGTAGCAATGTTTTCACAAAATCATCTACTTGACACAACGAAAAAAATGCAGTAAGAGTTGTTGCTAGTGGTTGCGCAGCTCTTCGCATTGCATTTCCGGGTGTGTCAAAATGAAAAGCTAAATGAACTACAGTTGGATGCCTATCATGGATCGGGAATGACAATTGCGCCATACTGCTTCATTTGAACAGATGAATCTGCCAATTTGAAATTGAGTGGTTTCATCGGTAACATTATCAACTGCTTCAAAAACAGCCATATCACTTCCCTTGTTAATATATTTGAAAATGTATTTGAGGAGGGGCTGCGATTCTAGCCTGGGTTCCGCGCGTTACAGGCTTGGTGTCGAATGGGCCATTTGATGGTGCAGTCATTGCATATCAACGTCCAGATAATTAATTGAACTGAATTGCAGACCTCTACGTTTTTTATGTGCTCTTTATAAATCTTATATAATAACCGTGAATATGACACAACCCAACGATTATCAACAGTCCGAGAAAAAATCCACCTTAGCAAGAAAGCACTGGATTTTTTTTTCTCAAAGAAGTATCAAGTGGTCCAAAGAAAGCCAAATTGTTTTTTTTTTTTTTTTTTTTTTTTTTGTGAAAAGGCTTTGGATCTTGTGTAAGACGACACTTAATGCTTAATACAACCCCCTGACTTATATATACAACAAATAAACACTCAGGGTTAAGCATCATTGCATGGGCATGCTTTTGGTATTATGGAGGTGGTCCAACACATATGGCAAAAATAGATAATGGATCCCCATGTCTATGTTAATATATTAGAAAACAATGATGCTGTCTTATATAGAATAGAAAACGCTGTTGTTTTGTGTTTACCATCAGGTGTCAATGATCCAAAACAGACCAGCAAGAAAGCTTACAAGTGGTTTGAGACCAGTGCATTTAATGTTATGAATTGGCCTGCTTAGTCCCCAGATGTGAACCCCATGGAAAATCTTTACGCTAAAGTTTAAAAATATGTTTCTAATACGAAACCAAAGAACAAAAGGTATCTTTATGAATTATTCGTGGAGCAATACCTCCCAGGAAAAATGCGAAAATGAGGTGAACTTTAATGCCGAGCCGCTGAGCCTCTTTTGTTGCTGCCAAAGGCTTTAAAACAATATATTAACTTCTGAACCAAACTAAAGTAACATACTTTAAAGAAAAATTTGGAAAACTTCTTTAAAATTTTTGGTTTTTTTTTGTAATCTTTTGGGAATCAGTGCTATTTTTGTTGCCGCCTGAATTCCTGAATAATTCCTTTTCTTTTCAAATATTTTCGTTTGAAGGCTGCAATGCATACTATTGCTTTCGGAAACGTTAAATTATACCCTAAAGTTTATATTTTAGTTTTATAACCGTTCATTATCCGATGATCCTATTGGGCTTTGAGGTGGCTCAGAGGGGCCTAGCTGAGGCCACCGGACGGGTTGCAGGTTGCGGATAGCGAACGGCCTACCCTGTGGGTAGGTCAACTGTGAATAAGCGGGCATCCCAAAGAGAAGCAGCTAAGCTGTCTCGGAGGGAGAGTACCGAAATAAGCAGTCCCGGACAGCCAGCGGGTGTTCGCGAGGCAGCAACACTGACGATGCGCTTGTGGTGCCGCCTCTCATTAAGTAGCTCACACACTCCCTCTCCCTACACATACCTACCCACATCCCAACCCCAACACTCACCTCACACCGGGCCGGACTAAGGTGTCATTCGACCCGTGCCGAGAGTCAGCCTGGCTGGGGGCCCGGTATAAAAACTAGCCCAGTCGTAAACGGAGAGTTCAGGGACTTGGCAGCCCCCTGTTCTAGTGATGCCTTACCCGGGTAACGTGGAGCTCTGCCGGGGTGGACCGTTCCCCTTCTCTGCAGCTCGTGGGAAACATATGGAGAAATACGAAAAATCAAAAATAACACACAACAAAAACGAGAATGGCACTCCCCAAATGCCGACTGGGAGTACTCCCAAGCGTGAGAAGGAAGCGGCCCAAAGGCCTGTCCCGATCAGCTATAATGCAGGAAAGTCCTGCACGGTGAAAGGCGCTGGTATGAGCCCGGGTGGGTCCCATCCCAAATCTGGGATGGGTGTCAAGTCCACTCCCAAAGCGGATACCATGGAAGGGCAGCTAAGCAAAACTGCGGCTGCCCAACCTTCCGGTGAAGTTGCGGGGGCTGGCTTGGCATCAACCAGCGCCCAAGCCAAAAAGTACACATACGCCGAAAAGAGGAGTGCAGGGCACATACTCCGTCGGCAAAATGCTAGTACGCAAGCCAGCCCAACGGCGGACTGGCTGAAAAAGGTTGAGTGGGCCTCGACGGTGCTACCCAACTTCAGTGTTGAGCCACCTAAGGCTGCTCAACCAAAGAGGCAGCGCTCGCAGGAGACGCCTGGACCGGCTGCAAAGCGGTCCAGAGTGCAGCCTAACTTATCTTTCGCGCAGATTGCCAAGGAGAGGACGCTGATTGGCGTTCTCGACAACGGCAGCGCGGAGGGTAAGATCCCACGGAGCCAATGGAAGTGGGTGGAAGCGGCACTGGCCGACCGCTGCTTCGAGCTCCTAGAGAAGGACCCCGGACCACCTCCAGTCTGCAAAGACATGGGGTGGTTTCAGGGGAGCATAAAGGTCATAGCCTGCGAGGATGAGCGCTCTGTGAAGCTGTACAAAGCTGCGGTGTCGCAAATCGGCGAGGTCTACGCGGGGGCGAAGCTCGTCGCTGTAGACTGGAGCGAGGTGCCCAGCAGGCCGAGGGCCCGTATATGGGTGCCGGCAACATTTAAGGAGCCCGAAAGGATCCTCACTATGCTCCAAAGATGCAACCCGTCTCTCCCAACCAAAGACTGGAAAGTTGTGAAGGTGGAGGCATCAAAGGGCCCAACTAACCAGGCGGTGATCATCCTGAACAAGGAATCACTGGCCCAAATTGAAGCCGCAAAAGGAGAACTGAACTTCGGGTTCAGCTCTGTGACCATGAAGGTCTATAAATCGGATGCAGCGGCCGAGGCGCGTCCTGTCAACAACCCAGTTGAGCAGGACGTTGCCTCGGAGATCGAGGCACCCGAGGTAGACCTGGAGCTGGACCCGGAGAGATACTCCTCGGATACAGAGCTGATGCTCGACTTTGAGACGTTGTGTCGGGACGAGATCATCGACGACTCCGACGCCGACACTACAGTTGTGGAGAGTGAATCTAATGAAGTCACTCAGACTTCTGCAGATAAATCTCCACCACTGTAAGGCAGCATCTGCTGCCTTTATGCTCCGCTTGAACGCAAGCGGAGCGGAGATAGTCCTCATCCAGGAGCCTTGGGTGGTGGGAGGCAAGGTTTGTGGATGAGCGACGAAGGAGTACAAGCTATTAGTAGCTCCAACCTGAAGGTAAAACTCGTACCTGCATTCTAGCAAGAAGGCATCTCAAATATCTTTCTGCTCCACAATTTTAGCAATGGCGACAATACGGCGGCTAGCCTAGAGCTACAGGGGACACACCTAAACCTGGTGTCGTCCTACATGGCTCACGAGGAAAGCGATCCTCCCAGTGACCTCGTTCGCAAGATAACCTGCGATATAACCTGCGATAGCGAAAGGTCGGACACAGGCCTATTAATAGGCTGCGATGCCAACGCTCACCACACTCAGTGGGGAAGCTCCGACATAAATGTAAGGGGTGAGTCACTCTTCAGCTTCATCCTTAACTCTAATCTAGTTATCTGCAATCGAGGTAACGACCCTACCTTTATTATTAAGAGCCGACAAGAGGTCATTGACCTCACCTTACTGTCTCACAAACTGTCAGAAGTAGTCAAAAGTTGGAGAGTCCTAGAGGACCACTCCTTCTCCGATCACAGGTATATCGAGACAGTACTATCTCTCGAGAGCCCAAAACCCACTGACTATGTCAACCCCAGGAAAGCCAACTGGGATTTATATAGCACAACCATAGAGAAATTACTCCCTCCCATTCCACCTAAATGTCCGGACACTCCGGACGATCTAAACAGCCTGGTAGACAGCTTCACCGAAGCGTGCAAAAAGGCATTCACGGCTGCATGCCCATCAATCAGACCTAAAGGGAAAAAGAAACCCCCCTGGTGGTCAAGGGAGAAACCCCCCTGGTGGTCAAGGGAAATAGATATTCTACGCAGAGACTGCAGGACTCTATTCAATAGAGCCAAAAGCGGTAGCGAGGAAGAACACTGGGCAAACTACAAAAGTAGTCTTGCCCTATACAAAAAAGAAACTAGGAAAGCGAAGAGTGCCTCCTGGCAAAAATTCTGCTCCGACATTGAGGACACGTCGGAAGCCGCAAGGCTACGAAAGATTCTCTCGAAAACAACACCCTCTGCGGGGTACCTCAAGCGAATGGACAGGTCCGTGGACCAACCCAAGTGAGGACTCCTACACATCCTAGTCGACGCCCACTTTCCGGGGTGAACCACCATCGAGCCTGCAGATCTCCCAAGTAAGGGCAATTCAGGTAGCCTCGATGGCGCACACCCGCCAACAACACGGAACATTAGCCGGGCTGTAAACAGCTCGGGATCCTCCAAACGCACCTGGTCCAGATCAGGTCTTTCCGGCTCAATTACAAAAAGCAGGGAATATGGCCATCGACGAGGCTACAATGCATCTCCCAGGAAGATACTCGTAGTGGGAAAAAGAAAATCCCCAAGTCTTTCAGGCTACAGTACGCTAAAATAGGCCTCATTCCAAAAGCAGGGAAAGCCTCACACGACAAGCCCCTAAAGACTTTAGACCAATACAGTCTCATCGTCCTGTCCTTCTCAAAACCTCTGAGAGACTAGAGTTCGGGGCTACAGAGCCGAGATCAACCAGAAATCCTCAGAGGCTGACAGGCGCACATACAGTGCCGTAATCCAGAAATAGGAAAATCCATCGGAAACGAGCACTCCATGAAGTAATCTCAGCGGTGGAGAAATCCGTAAGCGTAAAAGAACACTCCTTAGCTGCGTACCCCGACATCGAGGAAGTGCCTTTAACAATGTCAATCCGGGAGCCATCACGGAGGCCCTGACTGACCTAGGGGTGGACCATCACTTGGTGATGCTCATTGATCAATTGCTCACATGCAGGACGGTGACATCATCGATGGGATCTTCCACTCAGTCAAGGTATGTCAACAGAGGCACCCCGCAAGGTGGTGTCCTGTCTCCCCTTCTATGGAACATGGCAGTCAACAAGATTCTATGCAACCTGCAAAGTGGTGGCATACGCGGACGACGTTGCCATAATCTTTTCGGGAAAATTCCCGCAGACACTTTGCGACCTAATGACCGCAAAGCTCGCGCAACTGTCGGAATGGACAAAGTCGCGTGGACTGGAAGTTAATCCCTCAAAAACGGAACTTGTATTGTTCACGAACAAATACAAAGTCCCGCCACTCAGCCCCCCAATTCTAAACGGATGCAGGCTCCCCTTCAGTGACAATGCCAGCTATTTAGGGCTGGTAATTGACAAGAAGCTCAGCTGGAATCTGAATATCAAAGACAGAGTGAGGAAGGCCACGATAGCCCTCTACACTTGTAAATAGGCCATAGGGATGAAATGGGGCATGAACCCAAGAATAGTCCAATGGATATACCTAGCAATAGTTAGGCCAATACTACTCTACGGAGTTACCGTGTGGTGGCCTGCCCTATCAAAAAGGACAATCACCAACCAACTGGGCAAGGTACAGCGTACCGCCGCCCTATGCATCAGTGGGGCTTTACGCACCACACCAAATGATGCGCTAAACGCCATCTTATGCCTCCAGAGCCTTGACCATGCGGGTATGGAGAAGGCAGAAATGGCAGCAATTCGTCTAAGAGACTCAGACCAATGGGTGTCGCAGCACATCGGTCACGCTTCCATCCTTAACGGAAACAATATCGTCCCCACAAAAACGGACTACTGTGTTCCAAGGGAGTACATAGACACTCCTTTTGAAATAATCATCCCCCAGAGAGATAAATGGCTCGAGGGACCTCCTGGCCCAGATGGAGCCATACAAATCTACACAGATGGTTGAAACTGGACAACAAGGTCGGAGGGGGTATATACTCCGAACAACTAAACTTAAGGCACTCCTTCAGGCTCCCAGATCACTGCAGTGTCTTCCAAGCGGAAGTCATAGCGATCAAGGAAGCTCTGTGCTGTCTTCACGAAGCAGCCATTACGGCAACTAACATAAATATCTACAGTGATAGCCAAGCCGCGATCAAATCGCTAAATGCGATTACATCTAGCTCGGCTACCGTGGCAAACTGTCGCAAATCTCTTCACGAGATGGCTCATAAGTTTGAAATCAGCCTAATATGGGTTCCGGGCCACCAGGACATTGAGGGCAATTGTATAGCAGACGAGCTGGCCAGAGCTGGTACAACAGTCCCCCTTCTCCACGATAAGGAGGACATTCGTATGCCAATGGCCACCTGTAAGCTCAAAATAAAGGAGCACTACAAGCAACTCACAAACGACAGATGGCAGACAGTGTCACTATGTCGCATAACTAGGCAAACATGGCCTAACATAAATAAGAAGCGCACCGACGAGCTCTGCAAGCTTGGCAGGAGAAGGTGCAGCTCAGTCATACGCTCCCTTACGGGACACTGGTTAATAGGCACACATGCAAACAGGCTGGGTGCCCCCTACAACGACTTCTGTCGAAGCTGTAGAGATGAGGACGAGGAGGAGACAGTGGAACACCTGTTCTGCTTCTGTCCGGCTCTCAGCAGAAGGAGACTTCAATACTTGGGCTCACCTTTCTTAATTGACATCTCAGACATGTCTGCAATGTGTCCCAGAAGGATCGCAAACTTCATACGGGCATCCGGTTGGGACAACGGATAACATAGACTCACATTAGGGGAGGGGGAAATGCTCCTTGCGGTATCGCAACGGGCCGAAACCGGCCTAAGTGTGTCGGGTTCCTGGCGATCCCGACAGCCGCCTCAACCTAACCTAACCTAACCGTTCATTAAAACGACTGTTTAAGCAAAATCATTCGATATAGAAAAGTTAGTGTCTTGGTGCTATTATTTATGCCACAGCTGTATGTCAACAATATGCTGTTGGAAAAGTGCTGGGCACCTCAATATGGGGTTGTCTTGAATTTGCCGTGTCTGCATCCTGTATAGCACTAACTTTCTTTGTTCCTTCTCGACCTAAAATTGAATTAATAGTGATAGTTTGGTCCAGGGATGGGTCAAAGCGCCATCTATTGGGTTTCCGGGGAGGCTCCATTATGACAGTATCGGGGGAAGCGGGAATCCGTTGCTGAAGGAAAGAAGGGAAAGTATAAGATTAGTTAGGTGTATTGGTAAGGCACGCATGCGTGAGAGGGATTAAGTAGGAGTGAAAAATCCAAAAACGTGGACAGGATAACTGCAAGTCATTAAAAGCGCATGCACTAAGGGAGAGCACAACCAGAATCTTGGCCGAGTGGGGTTAAACCCGATTGGTGGAACATTTTGAGAAAAGTGAGTGGTGAAAATTTGAATTTAAACGTTAAATAACCCGCGGTGCATTTCCCACAGTGATTATTTACCCGAAGGAAATATTATCTGTAGAGCAGAGACTTGTGAGGGGTACTGGTCGATCCGCGTAACCAAGGACCGTGCCGCACGTAGTACGAGCTGTTGGACTCTGCGGGAGCCACCACTACGAGCACTTAGGCCGTGGCGCTCACCTGTGCACTCCCCTTCCCGGGTGCAACAACAATTACAATCATGAAAAAACACACCCACAGTTGTACAGTATAGACGGGGGGTAAGGATATTCACGTACTGCCATAAGTAGAAAGTAATCAGTCAGGAATTATTTGAGTTTGTCGATATATGAGTTGGTGTTTTTATACCCGTACTCAAAAAGAGTTAAGGGGTATATTGTATTTTTGGTAAATGTTTGTAGGAGGATATCGAATATATCACCTTCCGAATATATATTTAACAAAAACGAGGAAATTTTCTTTCTGTATATATTGTATGTTTAAAAGCAGTTTGTGGTCGGAGCTGCACTACTTCCATCAGCGCTCATAAAGTGCAGCAGCAGCCAAAGCTCAGCAAGAGCGCAAGCTTTAGCGCGAGAAAGCTAACAGAGCGATCGAATATTACAAAACATAGTACAACAAACAATTATGCTCGGTGGCATATACTTAATGATATACATATAAAATTATAGGCCGGTCTGCTCCGAACATCCTCCCCCCGTTGAAAGAACCTGGCTTTCAATAGATCCAGGGTAGACGGGCAGGACGGCTAGCTTTCCAACGGCTCTCTTCATAAGACCCGTGGCTGTTCGAACTAGCACGACTCTGATGATTCCATCCTTGTCTGGTATGGTTTCTTCGACGCGCCCAAGAAGCCATTTGAGGGCTGGCAAGTTTTCCTCCTTTATAATGACGACGCTTCCAGTTCTGATGTTGTCCGTGGTGGCTTTCCACTTGCTCCTCTCTTGAAGCAAGGACAACTATTCGATGCTCCATTTCCGTTAAAAGTTTTGTTGCATCTGGGACACCTGCTGCCATCGACTTAAACGATTCGCGTTGAGATGCGTGACGTCCAGCTCTGGGAACGTTGTGAAGCTAGATCCCTTTAGAAAGTGCGCTGGCGTAAGCACTCCCAGACTGTCTGGGCCTTCTGAAATAGAATAAAGTGGTCGAGAGTTAAGAATAGCCGATATCTCATAGACGAGAGTGCGAAGCTCCTCAAGGGTTAAAACAGTGGCTCCGACGACTCGATAAAAATGGTATTTTGCCGACTTGACAGCCGCTTCCCCTAACCCGCCAAAATGAGGAGAGCGAGGCGGGATAAATTTCCATCACTAAGGCAAAACGAAGCGATGACAGAGACGGTTATTGGCTCACTATTGAACAGTTGCTTGAGCTCCAGCAGCTCATTCTATGCGCCTACGAAATTAGTAGCGTTATCCGTCCATAAGGTCCGAGGCTTTCCCCTTAGGCTGATGAAGCGTCTCAATGCTGCGATGAATGAGGCCGTAGTTAGATCCCTGACGACCTCTAAATGCGTAGCCTTTGTTGAAAAGCAAACAAATATGGAGATGTAGCATTTGCATGGTAGCTTATTCCGTACATCAGCCTTATGATAGAACGGCCCACAAAAATCAATTATAGTTCTGTGAAATGCGGGGTTCGGTTGGACACGATCAGTTGACAAATCTCCAATCAAGTGCTCAGCCAACTTTGGCTTTGTCCGAAAGCATTTGCTTAAGACGCTTGCCACGAAGTTTCGACCTCCAACCGGCCAATATTTCTGACGAAGTGAGGCTAGTAAAGCCTGTGGTCCAGCATGCAAGAATTTTTCGGATCGGATGATCGGATGACACTTCGGCAGCAATATAGGGTGCTTTGCATCGTACGATACGTTCGAATTTTGAAGCCTCCCGCCTACCCGAAGCAGTCCATCAGCATCGAGCAGCGGATGCAACGAAAGAAGTTTGCTCCTGGACGAAAGTGCTCTGCTGGCGATAAGTGCGTTGAGCTCCTCAGCGAAATTAACTTACTGGATACTTTTAATTAGCAAACGCGTGCCTCCGTCCAACTCCTGTACGGTGAGCGTGGCACTTGAACGAATAATATCCTTGCTTCGAAGGGAGATAAAACGATAAATATATTCAAAGACACGTTGGAGCTTTGTGTACTTGCTGTCACATGATAGGTCCGTTACGACTGTACCAACCAATGCCGTCTGTCTGCGTTCTGGTAGGTCCACAGTTGTTTGAGCTCGAGAAGGCCATCCTGACGAGTTCGATAACAGATACGGCGGTCCATTTAGCCACAATTCCAAATCTACAAGCTCTTTTGGGGAACATCCTCTTGACACTACATCTGCCGGGTTAAGATCCGTTGGCACGTGATGCCACTCCATATCCCTTGTTAACTCCTGGATTTGCGCAATTCGGTTGGAGACAAAAACGTTAAAATTTGATGTTGCTTCACGTATCCAAGACAACACGATAGTTGAATCCGACCAACAGTGGAAATCACAGGGTGATGATATGCTTTCTTTTACGCTTACGACGAGCTCAGACAACAGCAACGCAGCGGACAATTCCAGCTTGGGTATGGTTAGCGTCTTCAAAGGCGCTACCTTGGACTTTGAGCAGAGCAAGCGAGATGTTGTAAGTCCTTGGCTATACGATCTTATGTAAACGCAAGCTCCATATGCGGTCATGCTGGCGTCACAGAATGCGTGAAACTGGAGAGATGAGTTTGGGAGCATGACAAAACGAGGAAATTTGAAGTTCTGAATTATGCGTAATTGAGATGTCATGTTTGACCACACTGTCGACAAAGGTTCAGGCAGTGCTTCATCCCATCCTAACTCCTCCTTCCATAAGCTCTGTAAGAATATTTTGGCTCTAGACAGAATAGGTGCTATTAACCCGAGGGGATCATAGAATCTGGCTATAGCGGACAGGACAGAGCGTTTGGTGGGTGGCATAATTTGAGAAAAATTTAACAGCAGGCTATCTGAAGTAGGATCCCATACAAGCCCCAACGCCTTCGCTGTGTCCGTTCCATCATGAAACTTGAGCAGCTTCTCCCTGTTTTCCTCCGGCTCCTCATCAAGCACCATAGGCTCATTGGAGCACCATTTGCGTATGGGAAAGTGTCCTCTATTCAGGAGATCCTTTACTTGTCGCCGAATCACATTAACATCTTCAATTGTGTCACCACCAGACATGAGATCGTCCACGTAGAAATCCCTTCTTACAACTTGAGCTCCTATAGGAAATGATGCCTCCTCGTCCTACGATAACTGGTGCATGGCACGAATGGCCAAAAAAGCGGCGGACTTTGTTCCATACTTCACGGTCTCCAGCTTGTACACCTTGATTTCATCAGTAGGCGCTTTGCGCCAAAGGATGTATTGCATATATTCATCCGGGTGTGACATCCGTACACAGCGATACATCTTGCAGATGTCTCCACAAAGTGCAATCTTCAAGAACCTGAACCGAACCAGAGTATTGAATATTTTTGGCTGAATGGTTGGACCCGCCATTAACAAGTCATTGAGGGAACGCCCGGATGTGGTCTTTGCGGATCCATCGAAGACAACACGAAGCTTCGTGCTGCTGCTGTCGAGTTTTTGAACGCAATGATGCGGCAAGAAAAGCTGCGCTAATTTCTGTGTGCTAGAGGCCAATGACATGTGCACTAAGTCTATATATTCCTGAAGGAACGCGCTATACTGAGCCTTCAATGAAGGATTTTTTAACAACTTTGTCTCAAGACCTTTGAATCGACGAAGAGCGAGACAATGATTCGCCAAGAGTCTCAAAACCAGCAGACGCCAAGAACCGAACAGAATATTGACCGTTTTCCAGCCGAACACAGTTGTCCTTGAACAATCGCTCGCAGAGTGTATCCTCACTTGATAACACTGTCTCTGATGAGTAACAATTTTCAATCTCCCAAAAATGCTTCACAACTTCAGACAGAGAATCCTCTCCTTCCTTTAGTACGTGCGGTCGAGCTGCCACAGCCAGAGCGCAGCGATTGGTGATGTTGTTGGCCAGACCTCCAGAGACGATCCAACCAAGTTTGGTGTTTTGGAGCGACGGCAACCTTTCAGCCAACTGTATCTGTCCAACCCAGATCAAATCGAAAAATAGACCAGCACCTATCAGCATATCGATTCGCTGAGACCTATAGAATAAAGGGTCAGCCAAACTTATATTCTTAGGCAGATCCCAGCCAGCAGCATTAATGTCGCAATGCGGCTGATAGTCAGTGATGACCTTAGTAACGACGGCCGTGAATGAAGACTTGTATCCACCATCCTGAGACTGCATAACAACTTCCACTGCCTTATCCGAGCTGAGCAACGATTCTCCGATGCCAGATATCAAAATGGGCGAATGACGATGATTTAGTTGTAGATGGCCAGATAGACGGGACGTTATGAAATTTAGCTGAGATTGAAGAATCAAGAATCATTCGACAGGGAACCATCGTTCCAGCTCGATTTTTAACCAAAACGATGGCTGTAGCTAGCAACACGTAATTGTTTGGGATACTGGCAATAGGTGGAGGGTGAGGTGAGGAGGTCGAGCATGAAATTAATGCAGATGTTTGACTTTGCGACACGCTTACACCTTCCGAAGTTGGTGAGGATGCAAACGGATTTTGCGACATATGGAGCAATGTATGACGCTTCAATTGACATTGCTTACAACTGCCAGACTTGCGCTGCTGCAACCCATGACACTTGCGCAAACAATTGAGGCAGAGATGCATTTTCTTTGCTTCCTTGTAGCGCAAAGTAGGGGCCAAATTCAAGAACATGCTGCATTTGGTTAGGATGTGGTCTTTTCCGTCACAAAACCGGCATTCAGAGTTATAAGAGTTAGTAGACGAGGCAATAAAGACATTTTTGTTAGGATTTTGCGTGCTTTTTCCCATCTGATGGCTTGATGTTTGGGTTACCAACGCATTTTCCAAATTCTCCATCATCCGGCAGCGCCTTTCCAGAAATGAAGTCATGGTGCTCCAATTCGACAGCTTTTTGATCGGCAAATCTTCTTCCCATTTTTCCCGGGTCTTGACATCCATCTTCTGCGCTACGATGTGAATGAGAAATCCATCTAAAATTTCTTCTGTTGATGCCAATGACCGAATTGCACGCAGATGAGCATTAATTTTATCGCTGAGCTCCCGAAGACTCCTGGCAGATCCCATCTCAACACCATGTAGCCCAAATATCACCGTTACGTGTGCCTGGAAATGAAGGAGCTTGTTGTCGAAACGATTAGTAAGTAATTGTAAAGCCTTTGCATAGTTCGCATCGGATATTTCGAGGGAACGTATAGTTTCTAGTGCTACCCCGTCTAGGCTAGCACGCAGATACTGGAATTTTTCCAAGCTACTTAGCTCCTGCTCATTGTCCACCACAGTTGAAAACATCGAGAAGAAATCAGGCCAGTCTGCGTAGTCTCCACTGAAGCGCGTCAATACCAGATGCGGCAGTCTTGACTTCCGAGATGAAGTGTTGAAAGAAGCATCTCCGGCAAAATGATGAGGCATGGTCGTTGAGTTTGCCTTGCCCAACTGCTTCTGCTGTGATGCCAACTCGCGATTTAGTTTGGCCTCGATCTCCAAATAAACCGTCGCAAAATCGGACCGCGCGTCGAGGCCAACAATTGTAGCTTACTTAGAACTTAAGAAATACAATAAAGTTCAGTTGATATTCAGAATTCAAACGTAAAAGGTCGATATTATTCAATACCGGAACACCCAAATTATCCTACGAGAACCACCAAATTACCAAGAAGGCAACCACTACTTGGTAAGGATCATAACTGGCGCAGTCGGAGAGCTTCGTCAACGAACGTAATCTGGAGGAAATTAACCAGGAGACGAGACGGCGAAGGAACCTAAAGGAAATGTTGGGAGCGGCGATACGATTAACACTACTGTAAGAATAGACGTAACACAGTATTTCGACTGTAAGTAGAGTGATGTGAGATGGAGGATGCATTATAAAACAAATAACTAAATAAAAAAGTAATAGTGATGTGAGTGAAACAAGAAAAAGACAGACAAGTGAGGCATAGACATGAGAGAAAAGAAGAGAATCGAACGGTCGAGGTTGAACGATGGCTCGAACAGTAGGGGTTCGAGCGGATGGTTGCGGTTCGAACGGACGGTTCGACGCGACCCGACGGCTTGCATTCGGTCGCGACCGCTCGACGTCTCGCTACCAATAGGTTGGACGCCGGCCGATCGCGGCCGCAGCAGACCGATCGGCACTCGTGAGACCGTAGCCCATCGAACATCGAACGTCGATGATAAGACGGGACCGGAGCAGAATCACAAAAGGGCAGAAATAACAAAGCAATAAAAAAAGAATTAAATAAGAGAAGCAAAACAATAAGACAAAGAAGTGGAGCCCAGTCACCCACATGCGTAGGGCGAAGTACTGTAACGCACAGTGCGGATGCCTAGTGTAGGGGTGACGGAGGCAAAACGAAATGAAAAAAAAAAAAATAAATAAATAAATGAAAATCTCCAGTCACTCTCATGCGTAGGGCGAAGTATTGTAATGCGCAGTGCGGATGCCTAGTGTAAGAGTGGCAGGAAAGGAGACAAAAGGGAACTTACCGGGGAGACACGACTGTCCGCGAATGGCTGCAAATGCTGTAACGCACAGCATTGCAACTAGCTTCAGCGTGTAGGTAGGAGTCATGAATAATAATAATAACGAAATAATCCCTGTTTCATATCACATCATGTAATATTAAGATCTGGTTGCCAAAATACTTACATTCATTGATTGCAGACTCCATTTCTCAACACAAGAACACAAGGACAAGGACACAAAATCGATCTAGTATAAGTACCTAACAAACAAGAGAAGATTACACAAGCACACACTAGGATTTAAGATATACCAACACTACTATTAAGATACACATACACCAACACTACTATTAAGATACACATACACACATACATTTGAGAATATAGATTTATACACATACAGACAGAAATACCACACTTGAAAGATAACAGATATTAAGCAGAGTACATGTCAGAAGAAGGTTCAAAGCAAAGGGTTATTCCGTTAGACTCAACAATTTCAACAGTCAGTAGCGACAGTCAAGGGACGGAGAAGATGGCGCAACCTAATAGTCCAAGCTTGCTGGAGGCGATGGGGGTCTTAAATGTAACAGAGACCCTACCGCAGTACGAAGGAGGAGTAGAGAGTTTGGACTCCTTCATAACAGCGGTAGAGCAGGTATTAGGGATCATAAAAGGAGAGGAAATGTCGTCATTAGGGGTCATAGCCCTGCGAGCTATAAGAAGTAAGATATTAGGAGCGGCGGATAGAGCATTGGAATTGAGCGAGGTAGATTTGAATTGGGACAATATCAAAAAGGCGTTAATGACACATTTTAAAGACAAGAGGTCGGAACAGACGTTAATTATGGAATTGTCTAATATAAAACAGAAGAAATTGGAAATAGAACCATTATACAATAGGGTATTGGAGTTAAGGAAGGCCCTTGTCAATTTGGCCAAGATGGAGGAGCCATACGCAATTATAAGGAAGGAGAGAATCAGAGGAGTTGACAGGGTAGCATTAGGCTCGTTCCTAGTGGCCATAAGAGGTCCAATAGGGCTTACAATTAGAAACGCAAATGTAGAAGACATCTCCAAGGCGTATGAGATGGCTTGCAGAGAGAAGAGTGTATATAATCCAGACGATTCAGAGACAGAAAAGAAGCAGACTACTACAGAAATCAAGGTCAAGAAGGAAGAAGAGGGTCCAGTACAAGAACAAGAAAAGAAGGAAACCAAAGCACAAGAAATGTTCCAAGGATTCCCGAATTGGCCCCAAGTTCAGTGGGGACAACAGGCATTGTTCGGTAAGGCGTTCCCGATGTTTGAAGGGAATGGATGGCAAGGTATGGGGCTTGGTTATCCAACAGGAGGGAATCCCTTCAGGGGATACTCGTTTATGCAGAATGAACAGGCAGCGTACGCAAGGAACCCGTATAGAAACCAGCAGTATAGGAACCCCAGGTGGAACCAGGAGCAGCAAAACAATGGGAGACGTTGGAATCAGAATAATCGTCAGGAGCAATTGGCGATTCAAGCCCCGCAAGACGCAGGAAGAAGTGGACAGTCAAGAATGTCCAGAGTGACAAACAATTCAGGGCAATTCTATAATTCAAATAATACCAGACAGGGATTTGGATCACAACAGACACCTAGCACCTCGACTAGGAATAGTGGACAAACAGCAGTCACTGGTCACTTGCACAATATCCAGGAAGATGAGGGAAATTTTCCCCAAATAACCTATCACAAGGCACAGGATACTTAGAAGAAAAGAAGAATCAATCGACCCTACCATATATAGTAATCAGGCTGACAGCTAGCAAATCTATTAAGATGCTTATAGACACAGGGTCGACATTTTCATTCATAACACCAGAATTAGTACCGAAGGAACAAGTGAGGAAGTTAAAAGAAACAATGAAGATTAATACCGTTATACAATCTCATGAAGTACAAGAGGAGACAATCCTAGCGATGTTTAGGGAGCTAGGAGGTATAGGAGAAATGAGGATGTTAATATTCAAATTCCACCAATTTTTCGATGGGTTAATAGGGATAGATATATTAAAACAGATAGGAGCGGTCATAGATGTGGAAAAACGACAGCTGCGTACACCGACGGTGACAACGCAATTATGGTTGACACAGTATAGCTGAACGAAAGTTTCTATCATAGAAGCGGGAACAAAAAGGGTTGTACAAGTACCGGTGCAGCTGCAAGAAGGGGATTTCATTATCAACAAAACGACAGTCAAACCCGATATGGAGATATCGGCAGGGCTGTATAAGGCAACAGCAGGACAGAGTTTGGTGGAGGTTATTAATTATGCAGAGGAAGATCAACAACTATTTCTGGAAGAACCACTTGTAGTTTCACAGTTTAAGGCGGAGGATCATATAGAAATAAATAACATAGAGGGTAGGAGTAACACATACAAAAGAGGAGTCCCGTTCCACAAAATTAGAACAGACCACCTCAACGATGAAGAAATTACAGAATTAAAGAAATTATGTAAAAAGTATCCATTGGCATTTTACATAGAGGGAGAGGACTTATCGTTCACAAACGTAGTTAAACACCACGTGAGAACAACCGACGAGTTGCCTGTATATTCCAGACCCTACAGATATGCATTTACAGAAAGACAGGAGGTAAAAAGACAAATAGAGAAGTTACTGGACCAAAAGATTATTAGACATAGCCATTCCCCTTGGAGTGCTCCAGTGTGGTTGGTTCCAAAGAAAAAGGACGCCTCAGGAGAAAGAAAATGGAGAATGGTAGTCGACTAGAGGAAATTAAACGAAAAACTTATAAAGGACAGATATCCCATGCCATTGATAAACGAGGTTTCTGGGACTTTTAGGATATTACAGGAAGTTTGTAAAGGATTTCGCGGCTATTACAAAACCATTAACTAGACAATTAAAAGGGAAAAAGAAAGTGCAAGTGCAAGAAGCTATCTCCCTGGCATAAGAGAAATTAAACTTCTCCACCTTTAAGCCATCGGCTTTTATTTTGCTTTGAATAAAAGCAGTTACATCGTTAGATGTAAGGTCAGGGGCAAGCCGCGATACAAAAATTTGCCGTTTTGGTGGGACTCCCACCAGCGGTTTTGAAACCACAGGTCTGGGACCTGTGATGGCAATATCCGGTGGTCCGGGACGTCTATTAGCTGGTGGGGGCGAGACTGATGGGATAGTTATGGAGTTGGGTTCGGACTCGACAGACACGGACGCTACAGACATATCTACCTGCATACTCTCCGAAGTGATGCATTCGGGTCCCGAATCTGCTTCACCAGCAGCGATCGTTGCCCTTGGAGTGACAAACGTGATCAACTGCTGCACTGACGAAGTGGTCGGAGTTAGTTTTTCAGATGCCGGCGGACGAGAGGCAGTCGGCACTTGCAAGTCCCGCGGAGTGGACTTCTTGCGCCTCGGAGACTCAGCCAGCAGCTGCAAACTGCTGAACTGAGTTTCCATGGCCAAGAGCCGATCGTATTGCTTTTTAAAGCCCACGATCAGCTCTTTGAAGCCACTCCGCGTCTGCCTCATGAACGATCGCATCTCGTTTTCCACAGCACGGCATTCCTCACAACTATAGTGCAGGCCATTGTTTTGGGAAATGGCATCTCCTACACGGCCCGTGATCCCTACACATTTTGCGTGCACTACGCTTTCGCAAAGCCAGCAAGGGATATTGGGCTGGTCATGGGTAATCTGCTTCTTGCAGGTTTTTTGGCACAGACAACAGCAAAATCCATATTGATGTCTTTTAATTTTTTTTTATCGAGAAAAAAAGTTCAAAACAAATAGCAATCAGACCAATGTGCACGGTAAATGCTTAAAGCTATGCTTAAAGCAAAAACGGAAAAAACTGAGAGGAGAGAGGAGGGTTGCAGCAGCAGCTTATAACTGAGAGCGCAACGAAACAGAAAGAGCGAGAGAGAAAGAACAGTTATTGGGATTTAGGTGATAGAAAGAGAGTGATAGAACTACGACAAAGAGCGGCTAAAATGTAATGAGAGTACTTACGAAAAGCAACAACACAAACACACGATTAACCGACGCACAAAAATTAATTAAATAAGTTGTGTTTTTACACAATTCTAAGGCATGCACCCGCGGTTAAAGATTGAGTTTAAATAAGAGATAGTAAGGGAGTTAATTTGAAATTAATTTTAGAATAAAACACCGGCTGTTTAAGCAAAATAAAAGGAAAATGCGGAGCGCAAAAAAAAACACG